>BRYA01000004.1:20040-61173 GCA_030267965.1 Triparma columacea | reverse complement strand
CATAAGAGCAGTCCCCATTGCTATCTCCTTCGCGACCGTCGTCTAAACCTTTTAACCCTTGACGAAAATCCCCCTAAACGAAAGCCTGACCGAGACAACCTTTCGCCCTAGACGTTTCCTACGTACCGAGAACGCAAGTTTCCGTATAATCATAAGAGCAGTCCCCATTGCTATCTCCTTCACGATCGTCGTCTAAACCTCTTAACCCTTGACGAAATCCCCCTAAACGAAAGCCTGACCGAGACAACCTTCGCCCTAGACGTTCCCTCCGTACCGAGAACGCAAGTCTACGTATAATCATAAGAGCAGTCCCCATTGCAATCTCCTTCGCGACCGTCGTCTAAACCTCTTAACCCTTGACGAAAATCCCCTAAACGAAAGCTTGACCGAGACAACCTTTCGCCCTAGACGTTTCCTCCGTACCGAGAACGCAAGTCTCCGTATAATCATAAGAGCAGTCCCCATTGCTATCTCCTTCACGACCATCGTCTAAACCTCTTAACCCTTGACGAAATCCCCCTAAACGAAAGCCTGATTGAGACAACCTTTCGCCCTAGACGTTTCCTACGTACCGAGCACGCAAGTCTCCGTATAATCATAAGAGCAGTCCCCATTGCTATCTCCTTCGCGACCGTCGTCTAAACCTCCTAACCCTTGACGAAACCCCACTAAACGAAAGCCTGACCGAGACAACCTTTCGCCCTAGACGTTCCCTCCGTACCGAGAACGCAAGTTTCCGTATAATCATAAGAGCAGTCCCCATTGCTATCTCCTTCACGATCGTCGTCTAAACCTCTTAACCCTTGACGAAATCCCCCTAAACGAAAGCCTGACCGAGACAACCTTTCGCCCTAGACGTTCCCTCCGTACCGAGAACGCAAGTCTCAATATAGCCAATAGAGCAATCCCCATTGCAATCTCCTTCGCGACCATCGTCTAAACCTGCTAACCCTAGACGAAACCCCCCTAAACGAAAGCCTGACCGAGACAACCTTTCGCCCTAGACGTTTCCTCCGTACCGAGAACGCAAGTCTCCGTATAATCATAAGAGCAGTCCCCATTGCTATCTCCTTCTTGACCATCGTCTTAACCTCCTGCTAACCCTTGAAGAAATCCCCCTAAACTCTCTCCTGACCTCTCCTGCCGTCCTTTTAAATATCCTCCTGTACTGAGAACGCGAGTCTCCATATAACCATAAGCACCGTCCCCATTGCGATTTCCTGTGCGACATAAGTATCCCCCGCTTGCGTTGCTTCAAAAACCGATTGTATAAGTTCAAACGACAGTAGTATACTTGCCGTAGTAACGCTCGCTGACATGGATCTTTTGATAATGTTGGAAGTGTCAAAGCAGTTTGGAGGGTGGTAGAAGTTGGATATTAGACAGGCTGTTACCCAAGATACGGAGAGACGGGAACCGGATGCGAAGGCTTGAGTTAGACCAGTGAAGGGAGGGGTGAGACTTACACTGTGGTATAACCAGAGCTTTATTGAGATGCTGTAAGGGGGGGTTGGGGGGGATGGATTGGGGGTGGGGTTGGTGTGTTGGGTGGGGTTGTATTAATGTCAGGGTAACGGTTGCCGAGGTTTCGGCGTGCATTATGTTAGGGTCTCTTTACATGTAAGGTGGTTTGAAATTGTTTCGTTTGCAGTACCCCTCAACTCCCATTCTCCCTCCCTCCCTCTCACACACACACAACACAGACGCGCAAACAACGCAACGAATGGTGCTTACCTTAAGTTAAGGAGGAGGAAGACGTCGTAGAGGATTAGAGGAGTAGCGAACTCCGCGTTGAACGGTGGACGTGAGCTAACAAAGTTGTTACCCTTGGTCTTGTTCAGAAAGGTTTGGAACTTATTGAAGGGGGGAATTGAGGGAGATGAGGGGAGGTTGGTGGTGGTTGGGGTGGTGTCGGTTGTGGTGGTGTTCATGCCGTTGTTGTAGTTGTTATTGTTTGTGTTGTTGTCGTTGTTGTTGTTGTTATTGTTGTCACTTTTGGAATGAAGTGTAGTAAGTGTATTTAGTGTATTTATTGGGTTTAGTCTCGGATTGTCTATCATTCTTATCTTTGAATATGTGTGTGTTTGTGTGTATGTTTGTAACGTGAATGATGATGTATATATATGTGTTTGTGTGAATATAGTAATGAAGAGATAATTCAAGAGAAGATTATTAAAGAGAATAGAAGTCATCATAACAGACAAAGGAGTGGAAGAAGGAGTGGAAGAAGGATTAGAAGAAGGAGTGGAAGGAGGATTGGAAGAAGGAATTGAAGTAATAGAATAAAGAAGGGAAGGAATGAATCGAGGGAGGTGGCCTTACTGAAACCTGCCCAATAGCCCTAATTCAACTTCTCGACACTATATTATGATGTGTTTACAATCCAAAAGGAACGATGTTGCGTACAATTTGAATTAATACGAGGAGAGGTCCTGAAATTTGATGATACCCAAAATGAGTCATGAAAAATGAAAAAAAACTGGAAAAACTGGGAAGCTGAAAAGAGAAAAAGATGAAAGTGAAGAAGGAATGAGGCAAGCGGGGAGGGGATTATTCTGTTGAGTCTGATATGCGAGTCCGAGAGAAGCAAGTTTGGGACGCAAGCATTTTGGAGGGAGGGAGGGACGCAAGCAATCAAAGCCTTGCTCAAATCAACTTCCAAAAAGTTGATATTTCTTCTCGAATGACTTTTGGAAATCGAACCAATTTGATTGCCCCAGTCTCGCCATGAAAATCTTCCTACATTACGAATCTTCACCATCAGAGGATGATCATAAGACACTAAAGATAACACTACCTAGAAAATGGTTAAAGGTGCGTCCAAACCCTGCCTAAAACACCCCAATTAACCCCCTTCACCCAAATCACATTTCTCGTCCAAACATATACCTCAATTTAAACCCCTCTACAACATCCACTCCCTTTACATCCACCCCCATATACCCCTAATCACATCTAACCCCCCCCCCCCCACACAGCAAGGACCTCGTCAGCTTCTAACCCTATTCTGCTCTTCCTACAACAAGTCACTCCCTTCCTCCCCCACACTTAACCCCTCCTCCCTCCTCCTTTGTACTTCCTCTCAAAACGGGGTAGGTATAAAGAGACTAGTGTATGATTTAGACCCCGATGAGGAGGATGAGAGAATGGTGGGTGATGTTATGGTTGATAAGGAGGATGTATACGTCGTACCTTCCTCATCCATTACTGGTACGATCGTATACAAAGAGAAACCCACACCAACCAACGCCGCATCGGGGGAAGTAGGAAAGGAAGAGGAACCTAAAAGACCTGACCATTACGTCCGTTGTGTCCGTCTCGGTTGTCAACGTTGGTATGACCCCTTACTCCCTACTTCTCCCCCCCCATGTAAGTACCATATAAAACCACCGGTATTCCATGAGACAGCGAAATGGTGGAGCTGCTGTGAAAGAAAAAAGGCTTGGGGGTGGGAGGAATTTCAAGCTATCGAGGGATGTATGGAGGGGAGGTGTACGGATGTTAGGGAGGAAGGACAGGTTGGGGAAGGACAAGTTATGGGTGGGGTTGAACTTAGAGGCGGGGGAGGGGGGGGTGATAAACTTATGGACTCAGCGGGATATAACAAGAAGATGGAAGCGGAGGGTAAGTTGAAACTACTGAAAGACTTAGTAACTGAATCATGGTGTGGGCTTGACACGTCTACGTGGGAACAGTGGGTGGAGATTATGGGACAGAAAGAAGGGGGGGAGGGGAGTAAGGAGGAGAGGGTTTTGAAGGAGGTTGGAGAGAGGTTTAAAGGATGGGTTAAGGAGGATATCGTTGAAAGGATGAGACTTTAATTTGAAAGGGGGGAGGGTACTAAATCGGGGGGGTGGGGGGGAATCTGACAAGGGGAGGGGGGATTTGGGAAAGGAAGGGGAACGTTAAATTAGAAGGGACGGGATGGGAAGGGGGCCTGGGAGCTTTTGGAGACGCAGGGATTTGGGACTTGGAGGTTGGTGATTCTTTAATGGAAACTTTCAATATTTTGAACGCACACTTCTTTCTGGATTATTTTTAAAACCACCCGCACACCCCCGCCCGCACGGTAAATTAATCATGCCGAGTGGTTGAAACATAAGCAACTTGATGTATGTAGAGCCTCCCCTAGGTGTTCTCCTTGGCACGCTTGGAGGCAATTAACAAAACACATCATCCGCGTCATCGGTGGTTGGAATAGCAACGCTTGTGAGGAAGAGCCTGCATATGATGGGTGCTCCAATTTTTATTTTTACCTTATTTTCTCTTTTTTTTTGGCCGAAGGGACTTCAACAACGAACCTCAACCTGTTTAGTCTTTTGAGCCTCCGAATTTTGGAACTTCGGTCTCCGGCTCGCTTCGCTCGCCTCCGACCTCCGTTCTCAAAATTCTCCGGCTCAAAAGAAGCTATCTGCGCCAGCTTCCTCGATAGCCGTAACGTAACATAATAAGAACGGCTCGCCTTCGGCGAGCCTCGTTTGGTCTTAAAACGCGGACACAGTTAAGCTGGTCCTGACCACTCTACTTGTCAGCGTCAGTGAGCTAGACTTGCGTCAGCTAGGCTAAACTTGCAGGGTGGGCGTTCCTTCCAAACCTAGGCTCTGATCGTAGGTCAGAGAGAGGCACCCAAGGCCCTAACAGAGCCGAGGGACCAGTTCGAAGCGCTGTGAGAGGTGTGAAGAAGGCCCTAATTGGGCCGATGGGACAGCTCGAAGCATCGGGAGAGATGTAAAGTCCACCCCAAACTTGCGTAGCAAGCTAAAATCTGTGTAAAATCCAAGTGTTACCGTCCCAAAATCCATTGCTGCCGCCAGCACTTGGGGGGGCGGGATACTTGAATGCGTGTGATCGGAATTTATGAGGCCTCCGATCAGGCTAATTTAGGTCGAATTTCCACCTGTGTGTCTAATTCTTGGTGAATTGATATTATGCCTCTCTTCAACGGGCTGTTCGGGTAGTTTAGTGCCCCCGAACTTGCACTGGCTGATGTAATCTTAATCATATTCCTTCTCGATTTCCTCCATTTCTCCTTCTATCTCCTCGATCCAGTTCAAAAGGTCGAGATAAGCATCATTCTGAGGTTTCTTCCAGCTCGCGGGCTCCACTGTGGGCAGATTTTCTCTCAGGTACACCGCTAAATAGTGCGCCATATCTTGTTGAAGTATTAACGCATCGGTCCATTCCGGGTTCTTGTAATTCATAAAGTTTACTAAGATGCGCACTGTACCATCTGACCTGATTCTCCAGCCCTCGAAACTCTCCACCTCGAATTTTTCCCCCTCCTCTGCATCTGTCGCTTCCTCCTCGGCTTCGACAGCCTGGGTCATGTCCGTAATAACTTCCTCAGAGTCAGTATTCTTGCTAATGTCTCTCGCCTTCCTTTTCCCAGAGATCGGTTTAGATGGGGAAGGAGCATTCTTTTTGAGAGTAAGGGCACCGAAAGTGCCATTGATAGGCTTGACAAAGCCTAAACGTCGCCCTACTACATAGCTGTAAATAGCCTCTGACTTCCACCTCCCTTGCTGTTTGATGTACGCCCAATTTCTTCCTTCCTCAATCTGAATCATAACAAACGTAATGCGTGGAGAATGGGCGCTGAGGAGAGATGGTTGCTGAATACACTTCTCTCCCATCTTGACTCCGGCGTCTTTCATTGCTTTGACGTACGAAGTGGCCGCTATCTTTTTCATGCATACTCTGTCAGCCTCATCCTTGTGACAAGTAATGGCAATTAGCGTGTCTGGAGTTGCTCCGCCCACTATCATCAAGCTAACAATTCTCACCGCCGCCTTGACTGCACATACTTTGAGGCCATCTTCCTCGAAATACTTCTCGTTCATGGGAAACACAACCTCCTGACCGTCGTTGCCGTTCTTTTGGAAATCGAAGACCAACTCCACGTAGCAAGCGCGCTGCTCTAGGAACTTGTAGGTATCGAAATCTCCTGACGCCTCTGGGCTCCCCGCTGATAAGGTGGGTCTCCCTAAGAGTAAACCTTCCTTGACAAGATAATCCTCGTTCTCATCGAGTAGATTCAGGTTTCGTAGTTGCAGCCTCGTATCTCTCTTTTCCCTACGCCACTTATCTCCTTCGCCATTAACTACCTCTCCTCCTCTCAATCCGGTAGCACAAGCTAATTCCACTATTGCTGCTCTCTGCACCTCTACCTTGGCCTTCAGATTCTTGGCGTCCTCGTACCTTCCTCCCATCTCAATCACCTTCAGCAACACATCCTTGTTCATGGGTGTCTTGTGTACAACTGGTGAATCGTCCTTGGCCATAAGTGCCAGCATGTCATTTATAGCCGGGTAATACCTATCAGTGAAGCAATTGCCTGGCGAGAATGGCGGTGGCTGTCCAAGATAAGAAAAGATGTTCGATAGATCCCCCAGGTACTCCCTGATACCAGAAGCCTTGATTGGTCTGCCATGATCCCCCTTCTTGTTTGTTCGCACATATACCGCGAACTGGACTCCCGCTGCCATGCTCCTCTTCACTCCTTCTAGATTCTCTTTCACTCCAATCTCTTTGCAAAAGCGGACCCACACCCCCCATCTCTGGTTATACTTCTTCACTTTCCCCGAGTTGGTTCTGAAGAGAGCCTCCGCAGCGGCTCCCCACATCCCCATAGGAGGCAAAGAAGTGTTCACACCTGTGCAGTATTGGGTTAGAATGCGTTTAACCCTCCCCTGCCCAGTAACATCTTCCCCTTCCTCCTCTATCTCTCCCTCCTCTTTGATCTAGGTTCTCCATTTACTCTCTCATGCCCTCCTCCTCTTCTTCATCATGACCAACAGGTAAAGAGCGATTCCACACGGCTTTATCTGTCATCTGATTCACCAACGCTGGCTTGTTATTCCGAAAAGTAAGAAGGAATTTCGAAGCGTTCTTATCCACCTTCTCCCATCTCTCAGTCACCATTGCCTTCGCCAAGACCTCGTCGACTGCTTCCTGAATCCCTGGCGACACCTGACGGAAGATCACCTTTTCAGGGTCTATCCCACCGTCCTCGGACCTTATTATTGTGGACCTCTTGTTATGGGACTCCAGCAGCTGCACGTAATCAGCCAGCCTTTTCTCCTGGCTCGACTCCGGATGCCACTCATGTCTACTGGCTTCATCTGCAACTATATTAAGGTCTCCTTCCAGATATTTAGCTCTCGCCGAATAGCCTTCGCTGTCCATATCTTTGTACAGCGTACGAACCAAGTGCAGCCCTGCCCGTGAGCCCACCTGGATTCGGTTTGTCCTCGCCACCGCCGCCTGATTGTCACAGTGAGTCATTATTACTACCCCTGACATGTTGCGACCCTGACCCTTGAGTTGGTCTCTTATCAAGCTATTCTGCACATAAATCCCAAGATGCTCCAACAGGTTAATATCCAGAGTGCCACCATCGTTTTTCTGTCTGCTCACTGCTCGAGAGACTTCAGGAGGGAACATTACCTGCCAGATGAAAATCAGTCCGTCAAGCTTATACCATCCCCCCATCCCTTTCGTGCTAGCGTCGGTACAACCCACTATAGTGGGCCGCAGCCTCTCCGCAACGTCTGGATGAGCTGACATACACATTGGTACGGGTCGGTGAAGAAACTCGAGCCAATCCTGGACCTGTGCATACATCTCCGACTTCAATGTCAGAACGAATTTCCTCCTAGACCCTTTCCTTTCAATAGACCTAACCTCCCTCACAGGGCAACAAGTGAGTACCTTCCACATGCAAGACATCTCGCACCTCCCTCCTAGTCGCACTTGGGACACATGCTGTAATTTTCCGAGGATACTTAGAAGGTCGTCAATGTCTACTTCGGCTTCTCTTGATGGAAACACCGTACCCATCCACTCCCTTATCCTGTCGGCTCTCTCCTGGGTAATCGACAATGTAAACTTTCTAACGTCCACCTCAATTCCAGTGATTACGTGCAGACCTCGTGCCTTAAAATCAACTTTCTTCTTCACAGACCAAGGAGCCGGCCTGTGATCTTCATCTTCCAATTTGTGCCTCGGCCTGAAAGCACTCTCTGCGCACCCCAGGATGGCCCTACCGGTTTCGTGAGCTAAGTCTTCCAGCAACACCATGTTGATGTCGTCGACGTACCCACTCGCGTAATGAGTATTAATAGCCATCTTGGGAACGAAATCAAAGGGGAATATCTCTTGTTCTCGATCATCTTCTATGATTCCTGTCCACTCCTTCATTTCCAACTCCTCCTCTGTCGGAGCGTCCTCTACCCTCATCCGGTTAAATAGCTCCACAACAATCTCAGTTACAGTAGGCCCGAAAGCTGGTGATGCTACTCCGCCTTGAATAAGACGCAAACATATCAGGACTGCTTTGTTAGTTAAAAGCGATCCAAAGTAGTGAGCTTGTTTAAGGTCGATATGGTACTGAAAGAAGCAACTTTTCATATCGATCTTACTCAGCCCTAGGCGCCGACCTGGATGTTTCTTGCCCAGAGCTAAGCATGCATTGACCAAATTCGGCGCTGCCTCTGCGCACCTGACTGGTGCTATCTCATCCAAAATTGAGCGATCAATGTAATCGTTGCACGACATTCGACTCTTGCTCTGCTCGTCCCACAATAGTTCTGCGGATGCATTCCTTAATGGTCGATTCTTAAACCCTCCTCCATACTCAACTTTCCTCAACACTGAATAATTCATCAACCGAACTTTCATTTGCTTCGCCACATTCAATGGGACTATCACCGACCAGCCCCCGGCTACTTCTGTCTCTGCCTCACCGAATAGGAATTCTTTCTGCTCCCCATCCACCCGAGAAGTCGATGGACGGGCAAGATCCCACATTGACTCCCCTGGCTCCCTTGTCCAAGGTACCTTGAACCCTCCTACCACTTGATCTATAAGATCTGGAAAGTTTGGGAAGCGACGACGGGCCTCTGTAGCGAAACCTGACGCTTCCCATTCTTCCCTACTCCTGAAGCCCGAGCCTGGTCTGTAAGCGGCTACTCGACTCTTCCTCAACGCACCCTCCAATCCCAACTCGAGGACTTCCTCCCCGAATTGTTCTATGACGGCCATCTTAAGCTCCATGGCCCCCGTGTCTTTATTGCGACCGATAAATTTTCTCGGTCTCATCCCAAAGGATACATCCCACGGTCTCTCCACTTTCATGACCGCTTGACGTGTCCCCTCTTCGAGCTGCCTTCGACCTCCATGCTCTGCCCCATCCCTAATTGTACATGTACCCCCTCTTGTTTTTATTTCTGTTTCTTTCATCTTTCCCTTTCCCTGTCCTCCCCCCTTTCTGATCCCCGCCTCACCCCTAACCCTCCCTTCTCCCTCTCGCTTCCCCTCAAGGCTACTTGCCTCCTGTCATTTGAGTGAGAGGTTTTTGCCAAGGTCCTCAAGCAAGTCAGAAGGCATCCTCCCCTTTTGTGTGGAATGGCCGGCACGGCACTTTCCATTGCACGGGTAACCCAAATGAAACCTAATGCATTCTCCATCCCACTTCGCGTAGTGAGCCTGGTCCTTCCCTCCGAAGTTCCTCCTCTTCCACGCTGCCCTTGAGTCACCCGAAACCAACCGGCTCACTTCCTTTGCTGTCATAAACCTACCTTCTTTCTGGACTGGATGCATAGCCCACTCTGCATTGAAGTGAAACGTACTCTCCCCTGCAGCAGTGTTGGGCATGTTCGACTTTGGAGGCACGACTAGGTGCGTCACTAGGCTATCGTACGAAGTGTGGGTGTTGAGATCTGCAGTGGTCAACTTCAAGAGCTCGCACATAAAAGTGGTGTAACTTGTGTCCTCTCTTTTTGGCATGAGCGACACTAGGGTGACACTGGTCGTCACCGAGTCCAGGTGGACTACCTCGCACACTCCCTCACATACTTTCCCCAGACGTTCAGTCATCTCATCGAGAATGAGACAAAGAATCGACTTGCCTTGGCTAGCGGTCCTCTCCCAAGTGAAGCACTCCCATTTGGTTCCTTCCTGAGCCCTGGTCTCCAGGTGATCGATGATTTCCACTACCCGTCCGAACTCTTCCTCGATAATGCCACCATCCCCAACTATGATCTCATAGTATTTCTGAGACACTAGAAGTGCTGCTCGCGCCGCTTTCAGTCCCACTCTTTTACACTTGCGTGCCTTGACTAGCTCCTCATTATCAAACTCTCCCTTCTTCTCTGAGAACTGAGTCCCGTTGGCCTCATAAAGCGCTGCCAAAAGGGAGGGGTTCAGCCCGATGCACTCTCTGAAGAAATCATGAGAACTGGAAGGTCCGTCTTCGTACTCCGACATGAGCTCATCGCATACAAGTTGCTGGGAAACTATCCTCGCATCTTCGTCTCCGATGAGACTGCCGTGCTTGAGAGTCGGGGCCCATTTCCCTGTCTTTTCCTCTAGCTCCTTCTTGACCATACCACGAACAGTCCTGCCTAGAGTTGCAGAGACTGTCTTGAATGACTTCCTTGAGAGTCCTAACACTGTGGCCCAGAAAGCGGGGCACTCCTCAGTGGCAGTTGCAGGCTTCTGTGCTATCCTCCTCAGCACCTTAGCTGTGTTCTCAAAGGGGTAAGGTGTGTCTCGGGTTCTGGCTTCCTTGGATGCTGTAACCGTGGCAGTCATTGCATCCCCCACACCCTTCATGGCTGCGGAAAAGTCGGATGTTGGTACTGTCCCTGCGGCTCTACCCTGAGCAGCTGCTCTCTTGAAGGTGACCATTTCCATCTGAGTGAAGAGTGCCTCAGAGGCAAAGGCAATCTCTTCTCTCTTCTCTTCCTCTGAGAGTTCCGTCGACGAGGCTACTAAAGTAGGTTCGGTGCGTCCTGCGAGTACACGACGCCTGCCCGTGTTGGTGGTGAACTGAGCTTTGAAGAACTCGAAGAGGTCAGTGACCGCATTCTCCCATGCATCCTGTCGGGTGTATTTCGGTCTTGCTAGACGAGCATCTTCCTCAAGTGGGAGCAACATGTTACTAATGTTGTCGTCGTTGGTAAGCTCATCCAGGGGTTGGTCAATGGTCTTCTCGATGAAGGCGAGTAGATCCAAGAGTGTGACTATACCGCTTGGAGGGGTGGTGTTGTTGAACTTAACCAGGGCTCCTCCAATTCCGATCAGCTGATACCTCTGCACGAAGTTACTCGCCAACGTTTTCACTTTCCTTGGGTCGATAAGGAAGAGGGAGATACAATTAAGCGGGAGACATAGAATGTGATCATCTTTGACGCACATCTGCGCACTCGTGAAAAAAAGCGGATTAGGTTGAAGGGCCAGTCCAGGGGGAAAAACCCCTACAACTGCCGTGGACCCCCCCGTCAAAAAGTTAACCCGATGACCCGGCGAGCCTTGCCCGGACAAGCCCATGTTGGGCAAAGACAGAAACTCGTCGCGCACCTCCGCAAGGATCTGGGAAGGTAGTTCCATCAGACCTTATACTGCACTCGAACGAAGAGACAAGTGAGTTAGTGGAGGATTTGATGTAAATGTAGAAGAAATGTTTATATTGTACATGTAGAGTGTAGTGGTACTCTGTTCCTGATATGACTCTCGTCAATGATAGCTCATCGGCCTTTAGTACCCTATCCAGCATGCGTGACGCGGCGGTTATAGGAGGTATCGGGTATGAAAACCCTTCTCTCTCTTCCGGTCACAATCACTCAAAGTTCTGCTGAGAGTAGTCGTCTTAAGAAGGCTTCCCAGATCTTCTCACGGACGACACAACAGCTTATGACTTCTATATGCATGGAATCTTAAGGATTTATATGGCGCAACGCATTGATCTATTCATATGGAACTTACCACTCCCCGGCTATATGGTCTAACTCGTGGTGTCACGTCTACTAACTTCTACTGGGATGTACTGGTCAAAGAAATTCCTTTCGAGGCCAGTTGGTGTAATGAAAAAGAGTTTTCACGTGTGTGTCAGCTCTCTCCAAACTTTAAAAACTTATTAGAGGACTAGTTCCCAAAATATCGATCCCAAGAGCTACACTTGATCACGATACGTGCTACTCGGGAGGAGCACTGGGGAGTTTTAGAAATTTGTGAATGTTGCAGACCTCCAGTTCTCAAATCCCAACTTTTGGACCATCCTCTTTTCTCCTTCTCGAAATCTTCTGCAGAAATCCAAATTTGGACACACACACTAGGCTGAAAAATCCACAAATATCAGCATTAGCGTAATTAGCGGTTAATAGTGTGCGGAAGAGGTTCAGTATTGGAATTTGGAACCATCCCGGTGGTAGCACGGGGAGATTTAGGTGAGATTGTGGCAAAAATGGATCGGCGTTGTCACGAATACGTCGCCGAATGTTGTTTTGGCTAAATCTGCACCCCTCACCAAACGATATCAAGCCAATTCTGGAACTTTCGAAACGATGATTAACCTTGTTACTCAAACCAACACTAATTTGACGATAAATACACGCATTCTCTCAATTATTTCACAGGAACCCCCATCACATCCACTAAAATCGATGAGCTCCCTTAACTTGAGGGAAGCTGAGAAGGCGGCGCGACGACATGCCCAGCAGCGGAATCTTGTTGAGAAGTCGATCGCAGATGACCAGTTTTTTTGGCACACTGTCGCTAACCTGTACCAAAATTATGATCACAAGCAAGGCCCGCCAAGGTAGGAGATGGCCCAGTTGTCATGGGTGGGGGAAGAGAATAATAGCGGTTACGGACTTGATCGGCCGGCGGTGATGGGATGAGCGGGATGAAGGAAATTGATGGGCCGAGGTTGCTTTCATTGGCCAAAAATACTCCTAGGGTCGTGGTCATTCAATCGCACGCTCTCACACTCTCCCCCTTTGCCCCCCCCACCTCCCTTCACACCCCAACCCCCCAGACCGTGGCGCCAATCCCAATACCAGCGTCAGCGCGAGCTCTTCCAGCGTCGCGGTGCTGCTGGAATAAACTTCAAGGATTATGACGACATTGAGGTTACCCGCAACCCTGACACCAAGGAATGCCCACCCCTCAACACCTTCTTGGAACTTGCGGAGCTAATGCCAGACTTCCTCACCGATAACCTCACGTCGCCCGGTACGTCCCAAAAACCCTAACCCTTATTGTCCAATGAGCCTTTTAAATTGTTTTGTCACCAACACACTTCCCCATTGTACTCTCTTTCCATCCCCCCTGCCCCCCCCCGCCGCTTCTCTAAAACACTTCTAACTCTCCTCCTTTCTCAAATCCCCTCCTCCCCCCCTCCCCCCAACCGCTGCATATCCCCCCCTCCCCCCTCCAAATTCCCAGAAAAAATGTCATACGATAACCCCACCCCCATCCAGAGGCACTGCGTCCCCCTAGGGATCTCCCTATCCTCCTCCTACGACGTCATGGCGTGCGCGCAGACGGGGAGCGGGAAGACAGTAGCGTTCCTTGTTCCTCTTGTTACTAGTATTGCGTGGAAAGAGGTAAGTTAAGGGGGTGGTAGGGGTGGGCTCTTTCATGGGGGAAACTAGATTGATTTTCCCTCTTTCGTCGCTTTTTTAAATGGGTGGTAAAAAATATTTTCATTGCTCCAAATCGCTGAAACCTAACCCGCCACCCTACCCGCTTAGGTTATAATGTACGACCCTTCTACAGGTCAATCCCCAGCCCGTCCCAAGGCTCTGGTTATCGGTAAGTGCCTTCCTAGTTTAAGTACCTGTGCCTTCCGTTAAATTCGCCTCAACACTCACCTATCTAATCCCCTCTCTCTCCATCCTTGCAGCGCCCACCCGAGAACTGGCATCACAAATAGACCTAGAAGCCCAGAAGCTTACATTCAACTCGCACCTCCGCACCGCCTGCGTCTACGGTGGCGCCCCCCCCCGTGATCAGCTGTACGTCCTCGCCCACGGTGCCGAGATAGTCGTCGGTACCCCAGGGAGAATCAATGACTTCCTCTCTAGGAACATTCTCGTTTTGGAGGACACCGAGTTCCTCGTGCTGGACGAGGCGGACAGGATGATGGACATGGGCTTCGAGCCACAGATCAGGCAGATCTGCCAGGACTACGACCTGCCGGCCAAGACGAGGAGGAAAACTTTCATGTTCTCGGCCACCTTTGAGGCCAATGTGCAGCGCATAGGTAAGTAATTTTTGTCTCCCTCCCCTGGGAGGGTGCCCTTATCGTTACCGGTGCGCAACGGCCGCATATCTAAAGCACCGCCACGACTTACCGCTCCCTTTGCAGCTTCCGACTACATGAGGGAATACGTATTCGTGGCTGTCGGCAAGGTGGGGAGCACGACCAGCAACATCAAGCAAGAGCTCATCCTATGCGAGCACAACGACAAGCGGCTCAAGCTCAGCCTCGTCGTCCCCATCATTGCCTCTTCAGGTCCCAACTCCCGGACGATAATATTCTGCCAGAAGAAGCAATGCGCTTCCTGGGTCAGGCAGCAGCTTGCCCGCGTCCAGGGCTGCCGTTCCGCCGACATCCACGGCGACCGGACCCAGCAGCAGCGCGAGCAGGCCCTCCGCATGTTCCGCGACGGCCACATCAACGTCCTCGTCGCCACAGACGTCGCCGCCAGGGGCCTGGACGTCCCGGACGTCACCCACGTCATACAGTTCGACCTACCAGTCAGCAAGGACGAGTTCTCGAGCTACGTGCACAGAATAGGGAGGACGGGAAGGGCGGGGAAGACGGGGCTGGCGACGGCACTGTTCGTCCCGGGGATGAAGGCGAAGGATGGACAGAACGGAGGGGTCTACGAGGAACTTAAGAAATTCATGGAGGAAGCGGAACAGGAAGTCCCGGAGGTAAGCGCGCGCGTGAGAGAGGGGCTGGGGGGGGGGGGGAGGGAAGAGAGCGTTTTTGTATAGGCTTTGGAAATACTCCTCTAACTTGTTTAATACTACCTCTAACTTGTTCCCACGCCATCGCAGTGGTTTGCCAACATGGATCTCAGCCTAAGGAGCAGGTCTTCAGAGGAGGGAGGACGCGGGTGGTGGGGGAGGGGGGGAGGGAGGGGGAGGGGGAGGGGGAGGGGGAGAGGTGAGCGGAGGGGAGGGGAGAAGATATTATTGGACCGAGGGAGGAACGAGAGGCGCTGTAGTCTCCTTAAAACTCACACACATGCCCACCTCCCCCCCTCCTCTCGACTCTTCAATCTCAGGGTCCGGTCGCGGTCGAGGTCGGGGCCGTGCCCAGCTCGACTACAGGGAGCCTTACTCCGCCTCCTCTTTCTATATCGAGAACCCCGCCAGAAGCAGCGGGGCCGTGCAGATTGCGATGCAGCAGCAGCCCAACTACCACCAGCAGCAATACTACCACCAGCCGCAGGAAGCCTACGGGCAGGGGTACGGGGGGAGGGGGGTGGAGGGGCTGACGTACGGGATGGGGGGCTTGGGGTTACAAGGGTACAACCAGCAAAACAGCGGGCACAGTGTGTACAACAGGGGGGGGGGGAGGGGGGGGAGGGGGAGGGGGAGAGGGGGGGGAAGGGGAAACTTCGGTAGAGCTCAGATTCGTGGAGAGAATGGATATGACGGTGCCCAGTACAACGGGGGACGATTCTGAAGGATGCGATTTTGAATCGTGAAAAAGTAGTACGGGGGAAGAAGAAAGCACCGAGAGGAGCGGGGTTTACACACACACACACACACACACACACACACAAACCCGCACACACGCACACACGCACACACGCACACGCACACACACACACACACAAACACACACACTTACACACACAAACACTTACACGTGTATTGACAACGATGAAGATTGTCAATAAGATTAGTACATGGATGAACGAGCACATGACACAAACGGCCTGGTGAAACAAGTCTCCAGTCTCTTTAACTAAACATATCTTTAATTTCAAGAGGGGAAAATACGCGAGTTTTTCGACATGGTCATATATTTTCATCTTCAACTCTCTGAATTTACAATCTCACTCACACACGTTTCGTCTCCACTCCTCCTATCTCCTCTTGAGCCCCCTTAAGAAGTCCGGAATATCGTCCTCCGGCGCTACCCCGTTCTCCTGCCCCTCGCCATACCCCTTCGTCACCGGTACCTTGGGTTTAAGTCGCCCCAGCTCCGCAACCCCATCGTCCTCCAGCCCGTCCTCTAGCTTGAAACCCGTCGCCAGCACCGTGATACTACGAAGGGAGCAAAACGATGACGAGAAAGTGCGTTAGCGGAATAGAAAGGTGGGGCAGTGCGAGAGCGATGTCGTCGCGGTTGTATATGTGTGCAAAAATGTCGTCGCTTCGCTCCTCTCAAGCTCCTCCCCCATCTTCTCACCTCACACTGTCGTCGTCGATGGTATCGTCGACGAGGGCTCCGAATATGATATTAGCGTTAGGATCGACAGAGTCGTAAATGACCTCGGCGGCGCCGTTTATCTCCTGCAGAGTCATGTCGCGACCGCCGATGATGTTGAAGACGATCCCGGTGGCGCGGTCGATGGGAGAGTCTAGGAGAGGAGAGGATATCGCCGCGGCTGCGGCGTCTTCGGCGCGGGTCTTTGGGGATATGGGGCGTTAGGACATTTTTGACGGGTATGGTGAAGGCCTACATCTTTAGACAAGTGGGTTACTATCCTCCCCCCAAGCCCGAATAACACTTGGACTCACCTTTCCAGTCCCGGTACCAATGCCCATAAGCGCCGTCCCTGCATTTCCCATGACGCTCCTAACGTCCGCGAAGTCAACGTTGATAAGTCCCGGCCTCACGATAATCTCTGAAATCCCAACCACCCCCTGCCTTAGGATGTCGTCCGCAACTGCGAATGCCCTCTCAACCGGGGTGTTCGCGGGGATGATTTCGAGGAGCTTGTCGTTCGAGACGACGATGACGGTATCGACATTCTTCTTCAGCTCGGCGATGGCGGCCGTGGCCTGGCTCATCCTGCGGCGGCCCTCGAAGCCGAAGGGCTTCGTCACGACGCCGACGGTCAGCGCGCCCGACTCCTTGGCGACCTCAGCGACGACAGGTGCGGCTCCTGATCCTGTCCCCCCCCCCATGCCCGAGGTGACGAAGCAGAGGTCGCTCCCGGCAACCATGGCTGCAACCTCGGCCCTGCTCTCCTCGGCGGCCTTCCGGCCTATCTCGGGCATGCCGCCAGCTCCAAGGCCCCGAGTCACGTCAGAACCGATGTTGAGGACGCGGGCTCCCTTAGCCTTCGAACGACCAAGGGCCTGGGCATCCGTGTTTACGGCCCAGAATTCTACCCCTGTAGTTAGAGGGGTGAGTGAAGTAAGTTGAGGGGAAAGGGGTGTGTAAGAAATGATGTCAAACTTGATTTGAATCGTGCAGATGTTCTATTTATTTGTCCATTCTCACCTTCCACACGGGTCTCCATCATACGGTCAACGGCGTTGGAACCTAGAGGTGGTGCGAATGGGAGGGGAGGGGGGGGGAGGATAGAGAGGGATGGAGGGTGAGTTGGCGTAATCCTGTGGAGTGTAGGTTTGCTTGAGGGCGTCTATAGTTTGCTGGTGTATATCCCCAAACATGATAGTTGTTTAGCAGTCATTTCGTCATAACTGGCTTTATAGCATTGCGCGTGTCACCACAGTGCACACGCCATGTGGAGAGTGTCCTCGAAAGCAATGTCCATCACGTAACTATCACAAAATGACAACACTCCAGCGTGAACTGGCAATCATGGAAAGCTCCATGAAAAGAAGCATATCTCCATCAGCTTATCCCCTAAACTCACCTCCACCGCCGACCCCAATAACCTTGATAACGCAAGGGCTGAGGCCGCCGTCGGGCATGACCACAGGGGAGGAAATATCACTGTGAGAGCGAGAAGTGTGTCGATAAATGTTGTGAGTTGAAGGAAGGGGTGAATTTGAGGGCGTAAAGATTGATGTTTAGGAGAGGTGTTTCGTTTCAGAGGAGGGAGGTCCAGCTTTAAAGCTTCTTTCTGTTTTGTATGTGCTTTTTTTGCTGCTTGGAGCGCAACGAGGCGGCACGACTAAAATGTGTCATTCTCACCTGTAAAGAGGTTTCAAAGTCAATGAACTGCGAACGAAGCTCTTTGGTGTTGACGTGAAGCCATGAGCGCAAGCGAGTAGCGCCAAGGCCCTGAATAGCATTATGAGGAAAAGGGACCCTGTTGTTGAGTTTGCAACTGTGGGATCCAGTGTGGTGAGCAAGATAATGTGGCCACCAAAGGGTTAGTTTGTGGGTTACGACACATGCTGTTGTACACGTGTTGCGGGGATAGCTACTGTTTGCACGATGACGAACGTGGACGTAACCCTGACGTGTCGACAATCTTTTGGCACGAAACTTCATCATTTTCAATTCCGCCGCATCCCCCCGCCCCAACCAAACACACTGCGCACATAACAACGCACCAACGCCCACCCTCCACCAAAATTTCCAACCCGTCACGAAGTTTTCACAATTTTGAAGATCTCTTCAACATGTCTCATCACCCAATTTCCTCATGAAGAAAAAGCCAAAATCGAAGTGAGTCCTCAACCTCCAAACTCTTCCAAACGTGCGAAAGACCCCGTTTTTTTTTCAGCGATGTTCCACCTGTCTCTTTTTAAGACCTCTCGAACGAACGAAATGCGATATATGTGACACCCAGCCCAGAACAACCCCACCACAGACCCGAGATCGAGATCCATAAATTGGTCCAATACAGGCTTCCTTTTACCCATTTTCTTCTTATGACGGTAGCCCAACAATGATACTTACATAAGATTCACTCTTACTCAATGACATATCACAAAACTTCGAATCCACTGAAATATCCCCCACCCGCTCGATGAGGACGGAAGGTTTTGTCCTAATTTTGGAGATACTCCTGTGCGCCTCCCAAAGCTTTCCTTTTATCGTCATCTCATATTTCTTACTACACGGTCTAACCCCACCCCTTTACCACCTAACTGCTTCAATAACAGAATATGCAAATCTTCGTTAAGACCCTCACGGGAAAGACCATCACCCTTGATGTCGAGCCCAGCGACACCATTGACAACGTCAAGCAAAAGATCCAGGACAAAGAGGGAATCCCCCCTGACCAGCAGCGTCTCATCTTCGCCGGAAAGCAGCTTGAGGATGGCCGCACCCTTTCTGACTACAACATCCAGAAGGAGTCCACCCTCCACCTCGTCCTTCGCCTCCGTGGCGGAGGAAAGAAGAGGAAGAAGAAGGTGTACACCAAGCCCAAGAAGGTCAAGCGTGTCCACAAGACCATCCCCATGCAGTCCCTGAAGTACTACCGTGTTGAGGGAGACGGCAAGGTCCAGCGCCTCAGGAAGTACTCCCCCGTTGCCGGAGTCGGATCTTTCATGGCCCAGCATCACGATCGTTACTACTGTGGAAAGAGTGGAGTCACTTACATGTACGAGGACATGAAGAGTGAGGGAAACTAAATGCTTAGCCTTTGTTAAAAAAATTGAAGTGGTTTATAAGAGGAGGGGGGGGGTTACTTTAGAGGGTTCTGCGGACAGTAGAGATAGAGAGAACGGATGAGTTAGCGTGGCGAGCAGGGAAGGCCTGATCTACTTCCGTCGTTCTCACCAGGTGTGGACCGAATTGTTGATGTAAGAACTGCGGGTTTGACCATTGGAAGAAGTTGCACTTTTTGGAGGGCGAGGGATGGGGTGGGGATGAGAGTGAAAAAATAGGGGGGATATGAAGGGGGGAGGGTTCGTTCCTTGTCTCCCGTCGTTTCGCTCGTCATACCCCTTGCCGCCTTCCTTTCACTCGACTTCGCTTGACGCCTGCTCTTCGCTCATACATCGCCCCCTCACCTCCCCATCCCCTTTCCTCTTTCCACAAGCGAAAAACCATTTGCCGCAATTTGCCCCTTTCTTCGCCATCCTTATCCTGCTCTTCCCCCCGCATCCACAAGCCGGGAACCCCCCATCAGCCCACATGAACTCCGCACCACACCCCTTCCTCGAACAGCTCCAAAATAACCGGCCTAAATTGCCACCTGGCTTACGCACGCGTTGAAGCTTCTCGATCGGACCGATGCAAGTGTGCCCACGCATGGCAACCATATCCTTTTTCTCGATACGGGGTTTCTTCTTAACCCTGCGCCGCGAAAGGTGGAAGATGAGCGAAGCGTTGAGTTAAGGAGGTTGTTTATGAATACAGTTGACGTTGTGACTTTGGTGCCCCTCACAGAACTCCACCACCTCTCACCTCTCACCCCCTCCCCCCCCGCAACACTCCTCACACCAAAAAGTAACCCTTTCCCCAACGGACTTGTCCTTCCTCACCATGACAGCTCCCCCGCAATCCTCGCAATCCGTGCGGTCGTAAACCTTGCTATCAGGCCTCGAACCCTACGATGAGTTGAACTTGGTGGTGAGAATTATGGGGCGGTTGAGGGTTGCATAAGACAGTCTCACCTTCAACCACTCCATGCTGAACCACCTTATAACCTCAACTAATCTAGCTATATCGTCTTCGCTGATATCGCTGACCTTCCGTAACGGGTGCAGACGCGCACGGTGCAGGCTCTCCTGTTTAATTATATTACCGACCCCGGGAAGGACATTCTGAGGGAGAGGGAAGCGAGGCGACGACCGCAGGGTTTCAGCTTCAAGAAGTTGCCTTCGCATTTGTAGGGGGTCTTCGCTTGGCTCCCCCCCCCCCCCTCGATACAGGTTTGCCTGACCCTACCTGGTCCATGATTGCCACACACACCACCTTCCCCTCTTCTTCCATAACCCTCCTCTTGGCCTTGACCGGATCAAAAGCAGGGCCGCAGACGTCGAGGTGCTCGAGGGGGCCTCTCGCCTTGAAGTAGGCTTCCTGAACATCAAACATTCTGCAGCTTCCATATTCGTCACCTCCGTAGACACTTAAGCTCTTGCCGCCATCGAATGCCACGTGAAGGAGCCTCACGGCACGGGTAGAGCGGGGACGGGAGGAATTCAGGTGTAGCGAACCGGACATTCCGAAGTGTAACCTAATGCAGACTTTTGGTGGAGGCTGAGGTGAAGGTGAAGGTGAAGGTGCATCAGCCTCCTGGGTAGAACCTTTATGCGCGTAGATAGTTTTATGGGTTGGAACGATACCATTCAGGTCCAACCTTTCCTTCACGGTGAATATCAAGAACACCTCCTTCCCTAAATTCCACACATTAGAAAGGCGATATGCCACCAACAGACCAAACTCTGCTATCGGGGAGGCAGCGGTGACTGGTGACCCACATAGTGTTCGTGCTTTTGACGCGTTGTTCGTAGCGCCGGGTCCCTCTACCATTTATTGAAGGTTTTGGGGATTTTAAAAGAGGAAATTGGAGTCAGATGAGGCTTGTCGAAAACAGTCCAAAATTAATTGGTGAAAGTTGGCTATGTCCTTTATTGAAAACAGTCCAAACCTTTACAACAACCTCCTTACACCTCCTGCACCTCACCCTCCTCCTCTTCCTCTTCCTCCTCCCCCTCCTCCCCCTCTTCTTCTCTCCCTCCCTCCTCCCAGAAAAGTCTCTCCCTACAGCTTGGGCATTCCTGATTCCTCCCCGTCCACTCCAGCAAACACGAGTAGTGGAAGAGCGTCATGTTAACCCCGCAGGAGCAGAGGGTTAGCATGCAAGGGTTGGAGGGGGTGAAACCGTCCATGCAGATTACACACTCTACCGCATCCTGGGGGGGAGGGAGGGAGGAGGGGTAAGGGGGTGGTGAGGAGGGCGATTTTATGTGAAGGAGATGGTTGTCCGGTTTATGTTCGTGGTTTATCTTGGTTCCTTTCTCAACCTCCCCCCCCTTTGGGAAAACTCTTACCTTCTCCTTCTCCCCCACCCCGCCCACGAGCTTCATTATCTCCATCTGTGCCCTGCTTCCCGGCAGCACAATTTCGTCCATTTCCCCCAGCGTCGGTATCCCCCCGTCCGACACCCTTAATTTATCCGCGCTCATGAGTGGTTTCGGTGACGAATGGTGTGACATCGGGGAGCTCCTCGGTGTACCCCTTGCCGTTAACGCCGGGGAACCGTACCCTCCCCCCTCCCCTTCGTACCCCTCCCCCTCCCCCGAGCCCTGTGAACCCTTGCCCCAGCCTCCGGTGTCGGAGGTGCCATCGTTTAACCCACCCCTAGTTCCATCATCCCAGCCACCTGTATTAGCTTGACCGACGCCACTACCGGCACCGTAAGCGTCATAGCAACCCGTTACGTCGTCTTGGTCTTGGTCGTCGTCCTCATTTAGGTAATAATAACCTTGAGCTTGTCCACCTTGTCCACCTTGCCCCATTCCACCTTCTCCCCCCCCTCCTTTACCTATAAAAGCACGCCTCATAGCCCTGGTGACTCTCTCCCCAAATCCTCTACTCTCAGTACCCTCTTCAAACATTAGCGATTCCTCCATAGATTGGCTAGAGGTTCTTAAAGGACCCCTTGGAGGAGCAGGACTCGAGTCTGAGGAGTCTGAGGGAATTTTATGTTTTGTGTATGAGTTTGATACAAGAGATAAACCAGATGTTGTATCATCATCATCTGATATAAAGCAACCGCATAAATAGTGTATTATTGAAGCCATTAGGGCCCAGGTGGGGTGGAAGAAGAAGGTTCTTTGCAGAATTAATTTGTTCGGCCTGGCCTTTCTGCCTTCTGACACTTTTTAACACAACACCTTTTAACGTGAATTTCAGTGACATAAATAATGAACGTTCAACATAACGACTCTTTCCGTTGCCTTTTCGATGGTACATTATGGTCCTGTTGCTGTAAAAAGAGGAATAATTCCAAGACAAATGAGGACGACGAGAGCGTGGAGGGGAAAGAAAATAATGAGGGAGAAAACCAGGGACAAAAGGACCTTCATGTCGTCACAGATGATAACAACAACGCAGAGGAAGAGAATTGAAGGGGGGGGGAGAAGAGAAGAGGGGGGAGAAGAGAAGAGGGGGGGGGAAGAGCAGAGGGGGGGGGAAGGGGGGGAAGGAGGAAGAGTGTAGCTAAGGTCCACCTTCTCTAGATTCACCAGGCTCGACAAACCCGCGAGGGCAGTCGTGTGGTTAAGAAGGTTGTTGCGGGAAAGGGTGAAGGACTGTTGTTTTCTGAGGGACTTCAGTGGTGGTGGGTTGGAAGGTGATCCTCCGAATTCCGAATTGCTCTGATATTAGTTCAAGGTCAGTATTTATACTAATATCGGGCGCCTTTACTCCCATGCTCTCCTCAAAAACAAAAGTTTTGCTATTGTTGTGTCGTACGACCCATTACTTTTTGCTCGCATACGACCCCAAATGTGGAGAAATAGGAGGGTGTCCAAAGCTGCAGCATGGTCTTAGGATAATGATGCTTGCATAAAAACGAAGGTTGATTGCCGACGAGAGGGTATGTGGTGAGGGGAGGGGGGAGATTAATGACTTTACAGTAGAGGCGGCTTTTGGATGAAAATTTCTGTTCATCCCCTCCCCTTGCATTGGTCCGAATTGTCCGAATTTTCAACAGGAGTTCGGAAGGAGGATCGCAAGACACACACACACAAAAAAAACAATTGGAATTTTACGGCGAGCTCTTTTTGCACTTTTCAAATATCTTTCATTGGGCAAGAAAAAGAACCTCGTCGACAGCCGCTGGTCTCTGGGTTTTTGGCACATCCAAGGTAATTATACTAATGCCGGGCGCTTTACTCCTATGCTCTCCTTTAAAATACAAATCTTGCTATTGTTATACCATCCATCGCCTTTTTTGCTCGCGTACGCCCCAAATGAGGAGAAAATAGACCCCTAATGCTTCAAACTCGTCGACCCAAGACCCAATTGTTTCTGGCGATTATTTGGCCATCAGAGAGGTATATCAATATAACTACGTGTCGATATAGGGACAAACTTGTGATGTATTATAATTGCGACGGCACTTTTAACCTCCTAGACGTCACAAAGAGGATATATTGGACACTTTTCTTCGGACACAAAACAAACAAACAAAGAAGCCGCCTGTTCAGACTTTTTTCTAACTCTCTCCAATCGACTCCGCAGCAATATAACATGAAGATACTAGTTATTATTTTCCTCTTGACCCTCCTGGCTTACACCACTGTCGCGGAAGCTTCTTGTGAGGACACAACCAGCCCGATCTCTAGCACGAGAACCACAAAGACGAAGCTTTGCTCTGTTATCCACAGCAAACTGATCTCAGCGAACGACGACAACGATGAAGGTACTTTCGACAAAGTCAAAAACAGTAACTGCGGCCCCGGCTCTGCTACTTGGCAGTGGGAGTACTTCCCTGGCAACTGCACATGCACTTGTGCCATGGAATTCACTGGGCCCACAGACAGCCCAACGCCTGCTCCAACTCCCACGACTATTCCTACACCTACGCTTGCGCCTACTCCTGTACCTACGCTTGCGCCCACCACTCCGCAGCCAACTGACAGCCCAACGCCTGCTCCAACTCCCACGACTACTCCTACACCTACGCTTGCGCCCACAACTCCGCAGTCAACTGTCAGCCCGACGCCTGCTCCAACTCCCACGACTACTCCTACACCTACGCTTGCGCCCACAACTCCGCAACCAACTGACAGCCCGACGCCTGCTCCAACTCCCACGACTACTCCTACACCTACGCTTGCGCCCACAACTCCGCAGCCAACGTGCCCGATCCTAACGTGCCCGACACCTGCACCCACTCCCGCATGCCCGATCCTAACGTGCCCGACACCTGCTCCCACTCCAACGCCCACTCCTTGGCCTACCCTTGCGCCCACAACTCCGCAACCAACTGACAGCCCGACGCCTGCACCCACTCCCGCGCCTACTGCTAGTCCTACTGCATCGCCTACGGCATCGCCTACTGCTAGTCCTACGGCATCGCCTACTGCTAGTCCTACGGCATCGCCTACTGCTAGTCCTACGGAAATACCCTGCCTCAACGATATCACCTTCAAACCGGCACTTGCTTTCTGGTTTTATGATCCTACCATTGTGACACCCACATTTGGCCCCATCAAGGACTGGTAAGTAGTTGGAAGAACAAGACAGCGAGTAGAGAAGATGCAGATGGGGCCATGTGTTAGGCAGGCGGACAAAGCAGGACGGGACAACGAAGTATCACGGGAGGATGAACTGTGAGCCTCAGTAACAACTAACCCTTATATTCTCCTCTCGGCAATCTGCCCCCCGCGGACCCAAATTAAATGGTTGGCTGAGCAGGTGCACGAAGGATGTCACTGACATGTCGAGTGCATTCCTTGACAAAACTACATTCAACGAGGACATCAGCGGATGGGATGTCTCGAGTGTCACTGACATGTCTAATATGTTCGAAGACGCAGCTGTTTTCAACCAGGATATTGGGAGTTGGAATGTCTCGAGTGTCACTGACATGAATCAAATGTTCTATTACGCGACCGGCTTCAACCGGGATATTGGGAGTTGGAATGTCTCGAGTGTCACTGACATGGGGTATATGTTCCGTGAGGCTGAAGTCTTCAACCAGGATATTGGGAGTTGGAATGTCTCGAGTGTCACTAACATGTATAATATGTTCGCTGAGGCAGAAGTCTTCAACCAGAATATTGGGAAGTGGGATGTCTCCAGTGTCACTGACATGGATTCTATGTTCGCTGGCGCTCAAGTCTTCAACCAGAATATTGGGAGTTGGAATGTCTCGAGTGTCACTGACATGCGGGAAATGTTCGCTGAGGCAGAAGTCTTCAACCAGAATATTGGGAGTTGGGATGTCTCGAGTGTCACTGACATGAGCTACATGTTCGAAGGCGCAAGTGCCTTTGTCAAGGACGTCACGGTCTGGAACGTCTGCAAAGTCTTGCGCCCGAACCCAGGCTCGGATGGCAATTTTATTGACATGTTCCTTGACTCCGGCCAACCAACAGCTAATCTTGAACCCGACGCTAACGGACCATGCGTAGCTTGCTTTGCCGGTACCACCTCAGGCTCCGGAGAGTACGTACAGGGCCAAAACCCTTGCACTGTACTCTGCCTCGACAATGGTAGTTTCGGAACGGCACTTGATCTCTGGTTTTCTGATTCTACCCTGGCGACAATCACATACGGCAACATCACGGACTGGTAAGTAGTTGAAAGAACAAGCGTAGAGAGGATGCAAATGGGGCTATGTGGTGGGCAGGCGGACAAAGTAGGACGGGACAACGAAGCATCACGGGAGGATGAACACGCGGGCCCCAGTAACAACTAACCCTTATATTCTCCTCTCGGCAATCCGCCCCCTGCGGACCCAAATTAACTCGCCGGCTGAGCAGGTGCACGACGGATGTCACTGACATGTCGAGTGCATTCGAAGCCAAAAGTACATTCAACGAAGACATCAGCGGATGGGATGTCTCGAGTGTCACTACCATGCAGAATATGTTCAAGTGAGTATTGAGAGTTTTTTGGAGATGAGGTCATCATGATTTTGCGTGTTATCTTTGCGGCTTCCTATAGTAATACACTCGCTTCTCATTCTAACATTCACACACACACACGCAAATCTCATCTCGCACAACTCCACTCGGCATTTAATTGAACGCAGTGGCGCAAGAGTCTTTAACAAGGATATTGGGAGTTGGGACGTCTCGAGTGTCAATGACATGCAGTATATGTTCCGGTGAGTATTGAGAGATGCTTTTGAGATGAGGTCTTTGTGGTTTGCGTGCTATCTTGCTGCATTCTATATTAAGTAATACACTCGCTTCTCATTCTAACATTCACACACGCACACGCAAATCTCATCTTGCACATCTCCACTCGGCCTCGAATTCAACGCAGTTACGCTAGTTACTTCAACCAGGATATTGGGAATTGGGATGTCTCGAGTGTCTTCGACATGGAGGAAATGTTCGCGTGAGTATTGAGAGATGCTTTGGAGATGAGGTCTTCATTGTTTGCGTGCGATCTTTGCTGCATTCTATATTAAGTAATACAGTCGCTTCTCATTCTAACATTCACACACGCACACGCAAATTTCATCTCGCACATCATCACTCGGCATTGAATTAAACGCAGTCGCGCATCTGTCTTCAACCAGGATATTGGGAGTTGGGATGTCTCGAGTGTCACTGACATGACTAAGATGTTCTTGTGAGTATTGAGAGATGCTTTGGAGATGAGGTCATTGTTGTTTGCGTGCTATCTTTGCTGCATTCTATTTTAAGTAATACACTCGCTTCTCATTCTAACATTCACACACGCACATGCAAATCTCATCTCGCACCTCTCCACTCGGCATTGAATTCAACGCAGTTTGGGGGACTCCTTCAACCAGAATATTGGGAGTTGGAATGTCTCGAGTGTCACTGACATGAAGTATATGTTCTAGTGAGTATTGAGAGATGCTCTGGAGATGAGGTCTTCGTGGTTTGCGTGTTACTTTTGTTGCATTCTATATTAAGTAATACTTGCGCTTCTCATTCTAACATTCACACACGCACACGCCAATCTCATGTCGCACATCTCCACTCGGCATTGAATTAAACGCAGTAGCGCATTTGACTTTAACAAGGATATTGGGAGTTGGGATGTCTCGAGTGTCACTGACATGAATAATATGTTCGGGTGAGTATTGAGAGATGCTTTAGTGATGAGGTCTTCGTGGTTTGCGTGTTACTTTTGTTGCACTCTATATTAAGTAATACACTCGCTTCTCATTCTAACATTCACACACGCACACGCAATTCTAATCTCGCACATCACCACTCGGCATTGAATTAAACGCAGTAACGCTTATGACTTCAACCAGGATATTGGGAGTTGGAATGTCTCGAGTGTCACTGACATGAATAGTATGTTCACGTGAGTATTGAGAGATACTTTGGAGATGAGGTCTATGTGGTTTGCGTGCTATCTTTGCTGCATTCTATTTTAAGTAATACACTCGCTTCTCATTCTAACATTCACACACGCACACGCAAATCTCATCTCGCACATCACAACTCGGCATTGAATCAAACGCAGTTACGCAAAGGTCTTCAACAAGGATATTGGGAGTTGGAATGTCTCGAGTGTCACTGACATGCAGTTTATGTTCCGGTGAGTATTGAGAGATGCTCTGGAGATGAGGTCATCGCGGTTTTTGTGTTATCTCTGCTGCATTCTATTTTAGGTAATACTTGCGCTTCTCATTCTAACATTCACACACGCACACGCAAATCTCATCTTGCACATCTCCACTCGGCATTGAATTAAACGCAGTGGCGCAGCTGCCTTCAACCAGGATATTGGGAGTTGGGATGTCTCGAGTGTCACTAACATGGCGTTTATGTTCGAAGGCACAATTGCCTTTGTCAAGGACGTCAAGGTCTGGAACATATGCAATGTCGGCAATTTTCAGAACATGTTCGCTAACTCCGGCCAAGCAACAACTACTCTGGTACCCGACGCTAACGGAGAATGCATTGATTGCCCTGCCGGCACCACCTCTGGCTCCGGACAGTACGTGCAGGGCCAAAACAATTGCACCTCAAAGTAGGCGGACATATCGGACGAGGACACATCGGACGAGGAGAAAGGGGGGCAAGGGCAAGGACAGGGACAGGGACAGGGACAGGGACAGGGACAGATCATTCTGCTTCCCCAACTACCTCACCACCAACATTAATGAATGAGAGGGGGTTTGGGTGCCGGGGCGCAAAAAGATACGTCGTGAGGGAGGGAAAGAGGGATTTTGAAACTCTGCAAGTGTGCCCGCGCGTAGGAATCGAACGACGTGAAATGGGAATAATTAAGAGACAGACACAATACTGTAGGAATTCCTACTATTTCTTTTTGCCCAGAGAGAGAACAGAAATCACTTCCAAAGTTAGTATACACCCTCCTCCTCTTCCTCCTCTTCCTCCTCCTCCCCTTCGTCCCCTTCCTCCCCCTCGTCCCCCTCAAAGTAGAAGTGCGCGTTGTTCGCTGCCGCCTCCCCCACGACCTTGACCATCCCCCCCTCCCCGAACTCCACCGACGGGAGCGGCTGCGGAGACGGTGCCTTGCCCTGCACTAGAGTTGGAGGAGGTTGCCCGACCCCTCCCGGACCCTTCTTAGAGACCTTCCCCGACCCCTTCGAAGGGCTGCCCCCCTGAGCTTTCGAAACACCTCCTTCCCCACCTCCTCCGCCTCCTCCACCTCCTCCGCCTTCTCCACCTCCTCCGCCTCTTCCCCCCCTCCCCTCCTTCATCGGGCTAACCCCTGACCCCCTCATGACCTTCCCGTCGTCCTTGTTCGGAGTGTACGGCGGCGGGCTAACGCTCCTCCCTCCTGATCCCACCGCCGCCCCGGCAGCGTCACTAATCGAGGACGCTATTGACTTTATTGACATCCGAGATCTGGGCCTTTCAGGGTCAGAAATATTATCCCCCCCGACACGAAGAACCGAGGTAGCATCCTCGGAACCGGCACCCTTCCCCAACCTTCTCGTCTCTGCCGTTTTAAATATATCCTCCACCGCACCAATAACCTCCCTTTCCCTCCTCCCCCCACTGCTAGCCATGCTGATATTGTTACTCTCCCCATCCCCACGCTCCGATCCCTCCCTTTCACTCCCCTCGTCCCCGGCGGAGAATATCGGTAGGTCCTCTATGCTGCTATCGTCGTCCGGGTCGTAGAGATCCACCCCCATGCCATCAGACGAAAGCCCTAGTTTATCGCCCGATGATCCTTCTCCGTCTGAATCTGCCCCCTCTCCCTCCTCCTCCTGCCCCCCCTTCCCCGGTGTGAAAAGCTTGGTCTTCCCGTCGTACCCTTCCGTCCCATCCACCAAGTTCTCCGCCTTATCAATCATCTCCAGAACCTTCTTCCTCGGCGTGCTCCTCCGAGGTGACTTGTCCTTCGCCGCCTGAGTGTCGCAAAGTAGCGACCTCAAAGTCGCGCGCCTTATTGTGCCTACCCCACCCCCAGTTCCCCCTCCTCCCCCCCCCCCGGTGCCGGAGACGAGGGAGCTGCTTATGGAAACGTTGCTACCGAGACTTACAAAGCTGTCGTCACCACCCAAGGTGTCAGAATCAAGGACACCGGGAACGACGACGCCGGCGTCCAAGGTATTGACAGGGCCGTCGATGAGATCATCAAAGGTGGTTGAAGCCAATGCCATGAACCTCTCAATTGAGGAGTGGAAGTCACCGGTGGGAAGGTGGTGGGTGAGGGAGGCAAAGAAGCTGAAAAATTGAGCTGACCTAAAAAGAGGTGGGACGGGAGATTGTAGTGAAGGGAGGAAGATGAGGTTTAGCTAAGAGCTCCCAGAGGGGGACCACAAACCCCACCCAACCCCACCCCCTACACACTTATCCGCCTATCTCACCTCATGAGGTCGCTGCTGCTGGAGTTGAGAACGTTGAGGAGCTGCTGAGTATGCTCCCACTCGAAGGTCTTTGCTGGGGCGTCCTCTGGAACCAGGGAGAACGGGAAGAACGCCCCTCCCTTTCCCAGAGGGTTGAAGGAAGCTGTTTTGGGGTCGGCCTCCGACCTTCTACGAGGCAGCGTTGGGGAGGGTTATTTATGAGGGTTAGTCGGCGAGGTGGGGAACGCATGGATGTACCTCGGAAACCCCCTTTTGCGGGACTCGCTTCGCTCGCCACCTTTTCCCTCGCTCACCTAGCGTGCGTCGAGAGAGTTGCAGATATGCACCTCCCGAAGCAGAAGAGTTCCTGGCTATTAATGGTGCCGGAGCGGTGGCACGTAAGTACCCTTAAAACCGCCTCGAGGAGCTCTTCCCGGGTCGGCGAGGAAGTGTCTGAGGCGAGGTCTTCCCTCCTGACCTTCATGGCAATGTTGTACTTCTTGATCCTGTCGTTGAAGAGGGGCTCGGACATGTCCGCAAAAAACATGAGGCAGAGCTCGACTGCGTTGTCCCGGGATTGCTTAGATTTCGAGGTTGTCTTGAAGCACCTCTTGATCTGCTCGTCTCCGAATACCCTCATCATGAAATATCCAAACTCCTTGAACATTACGTCGGTCCCTTTCTGACCCCACCACTTTAGGGCGTCGTCGATCTGGAGCCAACGCTTCGCCCTCGTGGCCGCTGACAGTTTGGGGGCGGCCAGGGGTGCAGGGGCGGGCGCGGGTGCGGGAGTGGGCGCAGGCTCGGGCTCAGGCCTGGGCTCGAGCTTGGGGCCGGGGTCAGGTTTTGGCTCAGGCTCAGGCGCCGGTGGTGGGGAACGCTCTGATGAAATCAAGGATTTGATAGTCGCCTTTGGGGAAGTTTTTGGCATTACGAGTGGGGATGTTTTCTTCGCTGACAGTGACCTCGCACTGTCCGTCGTGGAAGTTGACATCGGGGTCTGCTGAGACTTGATCATTCCCTTGATGCTCTTTCGAGGGGTCTCTACGAAATCTGATGCTACAATGTCTCTGGGAGATTTTGACGAGAGGGACAGTACACCCTCGAGCTCCTCTACGCTGGCAGTCAGGAGCTGCGAGATTTCCTTGTCAGAGAGGATATTGGCAATGTTGGGCTTCGACTTGATGAAGTTCTTGAGGTTTTCAGTGTTGGGGGTGAGGGGGGTAGGGGTTGGGGTGGATTGTTTGGGAGCCTCAGTGGCGGGAGGTTTTGGGGGGGGTGGGGGGGGTGGCCATATGGTTCCCTTTATGACCCGTGCGGCTGTTTTCAGTGACATTCGTGACTTCTCCCTCCTGCAAGGGGCAGGTGAGGAGTGGGGGGGACGTTGGGGGGAGGGGAGGGGGGGGGGGAGCGTTGAGGGTTACGTTAGTGTTTAGAACTATCATGTTCCCTTCCCGTCTAATCTCACCTTCTTCTCTCTTCTAGACCTTGCTCTAGGGTTCGCCTCCGTTCGGCTTCTAGCACATGCTGCGCCCTCTTGTGTGCAGCCATGGCGTCCCTCTCCGCCTCTGCTACCTTCTCTTTCAGAGCCTTCGTCGACGACGATGATGGGGAGGGAGATTCATTGGAGACAGGGACGGTGTAGGCAGATAGGAGAAGGGGGGACGAAGATTGCTGGAGTGAAGATATGATCTCGTCGACCTGCGGGAGGAGCGAGAGGGGGGGGAGGGGGGGCGAAAGATCGAAGCGACGACCAACGATTGATAAGGTTAGCTGCAGGAGGAGCGCAGGAGGAGCGCAGGAGGAGCGCAGGAGGAGCGCAGGAGGAGCAAGCGGTCACAATGCTCCGCTCACCGCCACCCTTACCTTCTCCGTGAAGACTTTGTCGTCTAGGTTTTTCGATTGGCATGCAAAGAAGGAGAGGAATCTACACCACATGAGGGAACTATCAGGGTAGAGGAAGGTCAGTTGGTGAAGGACGGGAGTGGGAGAAGGCTCGACGGTGCCAGAGAGAGCCTTGAGGAGGGCAGGCACGAGGGGGAGGGGGGGAGGGGTGGAGGAGTTCGTTGGGAGGTGGAAGAAGTTGGGGAGGATGTGGTTGTTGAAAATTGTCAAGAGCGTTTCGGCCTGTAGCGACGAGCGGAGTGGCGGAGAGGATTAGTTTAAACCACCAAAGCCCCCACCAGCACTGCCTTGCCTTGCTCACCTTGTGCTTTGAAACCAATTGAGCCTCCAAGTACCCCTCCAAGCACTCGACGTAACTCTCGTTTCCTATATGCCCTAGATGCTCCCCCGCAAAAGAGACAAATTGAGCTTGCTCTAAAGTCAGCTCGTCTGTCGATACATCGTGGGAAGAGTACGGGAAAAGCATGTTGGGTGATATCGTGACGCCCATGAACTTTGCGAAGTTGGTGAGGGACTTCGAGGTGATGTACCCCCTTCTGTGGGAGTCGATGAGGCCAAAGGAGCGAAGGAGGAGGCGGCGGCGGATGGGTTGCTGGGAGGGTGGGGGGGGGAGGGAGGGCTGGGAGGGGGGATGACGGGTAGAGACGTAGTGATGGCGGGAGAGGGATCGGGCGCGTCCACGTTCTACTATCGCGGATGGGTCGTAGGTGGAGGATGTTGTGGAGGAGATGAAGCTAGGCGAGCGAGCGAGTGCGGCGAGCGGAGCGAGCGAGTGCGGCGAGCGGAGCGAGGCGTTAAAAATGTTTCGTCACTCGATATGAAATGGTTTAGCTGCCAGTGACTAAATGACCACGACATCCTACACCCACGGCATTTAGCCCAAGACGCATTCAACTCTCCCTCATTGGCAGTTCTCACCTCACGTCGTTCGATTGGTTCCTGGACTTCTTTGGGCCATACACGCCCCCAGGCTTCCGGTCGAGGGTGAAGTCATGGTGTGAGGGTGAGTAGACTCCCTCTGCCCACTTGTGGTCAGGTCGCCTTGGCGGCGACATCGCATCCTGAGATATCTGCTTCGCTGCGTCGGAGGAGAGGGAGCGTGTACGAGCTTTCGTACTATTGCCTCTGCCTTGGCGCTGGGCGGAGAGGCGGTGCTTGGCTGCTATAAAACGGGATCGAGAACGAGTGGGAGAAACCTGGCGAGACTGCTTGTAGATATCGAGGGCGTCGACAGGTGCCGAAGGGGAGGCTGGGCGGGCCTTTCGTACTGCAGGGGGGAGGGGGGGGAATTAGTGATGACACACGAGGCATTATTAACAAGTGGCGAGGATTCACTCACCTACGTGGGGCTCCGTCGGAGGGACTACTGAGATAGACAGAGTCGAGATGACGTTGAGCTTGTCGGTGAGGAAGCGGTTCGAGAAACCCTTCTTCAGCCTTGCAACGGGTGGGCAGTTGTGTTGTTAGTGGATAGTGGACAAGTTAGGGTAATTATCGGCGTACTGCCTTGGCTCCGCCTCGTTCTCACCTGAGGATAAGGTTCCCTGGGTTGAGGGACTCGGTCACAGAAGATAGGAGCGTTGTCGCTGTCCCTATTACCGTGTCTGATGAGGAGTGCCTGTCCATGACTATAAAGCGGAGGACGTGGTCGACCGGAGGGGGGGAGAGGGGGGGGAGAGAAAAGGTCTGGGTGAAGGAGGGGGACGACGTGTTGAACTTTACTTTTGTCGTGAAGGCCTTATGGGGGAGGGGGAGGGAGTGGACAATGAGGGGGTGGCGTTAGTGGGAAATTGAGAAGTGAGAAAGAGAAATAGCGAAACGTTAGAGTCGATAGTAATGTGATGTAGCCGCATTTACCGCATAAGACCTATATCCAGCCTCCTGAACTTTGAACTTGAGACTTACCTTATCCCCACTGAGCAATCCTACGCTCTTCGTCGCCCCATCCATGTACTCCTGCAGTCCTTTCGTTGTAATTTTGTTTCCCTCCCTCGGGGTATACTCAGCAGTTTGAAACAGGACATAAGTTGAGGGGTGCGAAGCATGGGGGCGAGAGGGGGGGGGGGGGAGATTGCTACAGGAAAGGATTGTAACGTGCATTGGGGTGGAGAAGAGTGGGGGGCGGGGGGCGGGGCGGAACGGGGGTGGGGCGGAAGGGGGGGTCGGGGAGGGGGGGCGGAAGGGGGGGGGAGTTGTTTGGGAGGAGGGGAGAGGGAGAAAAAAAGGTGAGAAAGATTGGGGGGAGAAGGAGGGAGAGATGAAGTGCAAGCGAAATAAAGCAAAGTTTCCATATCAAATGGCAGTAAGTCCGCTGCAGGGAATGCGACGGAGTGGGGCGAGCTACGATCATGCATTTTTAATGATGTTTGTTTCACACATACGACATCGAATTTAGTCTATCATAAACACGGACGGAACATGTACATGAATCACCACCTGCCACCCCCTCCGCCACCGGAGCTTCGACCACCTCCGAATGACCTGCCTGAACGAGAAGACGACAATGACGACGAAGATGAAGATGAACGACGAGCTCGAGCAGCTGGATCGACGAAGGTAGGAGAAGACCGGAGAAACGCAGGATCGGTGACAAAATTCAATGTGCTGCTTGGGGTTTGGAGAGGTGTTAGTACGGTTGATGGCGGTGACAAACACCAAACATCAAATATGAAACGCACCTCTTTTTGCAGTAGTTGGAGCACTGTGAGGGGGTTATGTAACGGGGGTAGCGACGGCGGAGGTTGGAGAGACGAAAACGGAGCTCTGGGGAGTAGTGGGTGTCGTAGTTGTAGGAGGTGGAGGGAGAGGTAGAGGTGGAGGTAGAGGTAGAGGTGGAGGTAGGGGTAGAGGTAGAGGTAGAGGTGAAGGCCGCGGCGTTCCTCGCCCTCGCAAAGGCGTTAGTGTTGGTGTTAGTGTTAGTGGAGGTGGAGGTGGAGGTGGAGGTGGAGGTGGAGGTGGAGGTGGAGGTTGGAGCGGTGGTGTGAGCCGGCACGTGCGCAATGTTGGCACGACATATGGGGCAGCTTGAGGGGTTAGGGGAGGTCGCAAGGAAGGTCTTGAAACAAGTTTTGTCAAACACGTGGCCACAACGGAGGAGGATTAGGGGCTCGTTGTCAGAACCGAGGCGGGGAGAGGGAGGGGTGTGGGGAGGGAAATCTTCTAGACAAACTGGACAGGAGGTAGGGTTGTACTTCCCCGCTAGGGCCTCAGCTTTCTCCCTCTCGAGCTTCGTAAGCTTTATCTTTGCTTCATTGTACTCCCTACGACGGGCAGCCGACGACCTGTGAGAGGCAACAATGGCAAAGACAAAGAGCGAGATTACAGAGAGGATCATTGCGGAGGAGAAGTACTTCTCCATGAAGGTCGGGGGGCCCTTCTCGAGGTAACTGGCGGTCGAGGTTAGGGCGGCAACGATCCCTGCCGCAAGATCACCCCTGCGGAAGTGGGGTCTTGCAGCATTGATGATTGATTTTACTCTTGAGGGAGTGATGAATGCGTCAATTCCAGAGGAGGTCGAAATATGCATTGTTCGGTCAGACTTGGAGATGAGGAAGAGAAGCCCAGTGGAGAAGGAGGGGGAGGATGAAAGACAAGACACGAGATCCGTGTGGCCCACACCATAAGAATCATGAAGGGCCTCAGCAAGTAATTTGACGGATCGCAGGTAGAAACGGTCGATAGAATCGGGCTCGGCGTCGGGGGAAGGGTAGTGGGTCTTAGGGATGTGACTCATGTGGTCTAGGAGGACCACAGCAACCTCAGGATGGTCAGCGGGGATGGAAGGGGTGGTGGGGGAATCACATATTTGGATAGGGTAATCATTGAGGGAAGATATGGCAGACTCGATCGAAGAGATTGCAGAGGGCGACAGGAGCGCATCCGGATCACAGAGGTATGAAGGAGGAGGGTTAGGGAGATTTGGCAGGCACAGGGAGGGGGAGGCCAGGGGTGAAGGAAAGGTAGAAGCGAAGTTCGAAGCGAGGTGCTTATGGAGGGGCAAATCGAAAGAGAATGTGACCGCAGTGAAGACGAGAAGGAGGAGGAGGGACAGTGTTGACAGTGTTGGGCACATTTTGTGGGGTGCCAGGTGGAGGCGAGGGAAGGGGTGTTGGTGGGGGGTGACAGGAGGGTGTTGGAGAAACTCTGAGCGTATTTGGGAGGAGTTTCAGAGGATTATGGTGACAGTGTGTTGCTACTTATTTATACGAGAAAGGGGTTTGAAAAACAAAAGGAAAGAAAAGAAAATTTTCATCTGCAATTTTCATTTTCAACACCAAGGAATACGCTTTTAAGATTAATTAATCATTTTTTGTTTTCTTCATGATTCATTACATACAATAATTGATACATAGGTTTCTAAGTATATTTGAATTTTATCGAGAACTAAAAAAATTTCATTTTATTTATTTAGGATTCTTAGGACATGTATAGATCACTAAATATTGCGAATATGGTTTCATATAAAATTTAGATTAGATTTGGAATATTTTTAATTTATAGAATTCGATCATTCATTCAAGAATTTTTGATCTTATAATGACAATTGATTTAATCAACAACAATAATTATATATGAATTAAAATTTAAGAAAATGAATAATATGGCCAAAAATCAACATTACATTATCGTTTCACGTGTGGAGCAAATTCCAAAGCATCCCTGCGCTTTTCTGTCGATCAGTGACGTCTATACTCCGCTTTTGATCAGCGCCATCACTTCTACACAACGCGTTCACAGCTTGTTGATTGATATTCACAAACTAATCGAGAGTCAGGTTAATCCCACCACAATTTCAAACTCCCCACACGGCAGTATGACGACTCGCTGCCTTTTCGTCCTCTTCCTTTGCCTGATTCTCCTGAATCCGTCATCCCCTCTGAATCTTTCATCTTTCAAGCGAGAAAATTCCTTCACCCGTCCTTCCCTTGGGCCATCCTTCCGCATAAGAGGCAACGAGAAGCGGTGAGTTTGCTGGAGTGGTTGGTTGCACAAGTTTGCGAATTTTGTGTTATCTCTTCTCGCCGCACCTCCTGTCTGCGGACCTGGCTTATTATTTTCGTCACCACTCTTCTCCTCACATTTTCGTCGTCACTTTCCTCCTCCTGTCCTCCTCGCGCTTTTCCCACCCCGTAGATACGCCAATGCTACCGCAACTGCTGCAGCTCTAGCCGTGGGTGCCCCGGTCCCCTCGACCAGAGCCCCGAGGTTCCTGTGGAAGCTTGCGTGGGATTTCGGGAAAAAGTCCCTCTCCATCCTGCACAACCCGTACTTGACGTCAGGCTATGTTCCGTCAGACCGGAACGTAAACCTGTCCGTCCTTTACTGGAAGGCCCTCGACGGGGACGAGTATGCGAGGGCTCTTCTTCCTGGGAGGCTGGGGAGGCTGTTCACGTCTAGGGCCTTTCGGTGGATGTACCCCAGGCTCCACCACGCTAACGTCGGGATAAGGACGAGATTCATCAATAGGTGTTTGGAGAGCGTGGTTGCCGAGGAGGAGGGGGGGGATGGGGGGGTTGCGGACATAACGCAGGGGTTCAATGTGCTAATTCTCGGGGCAGGCTTCGACTCCAGGGGGGTCAGGCTATTAGATGGGGGTGGAGTGGTGGACAAGGGGAAGGTTAGGGTCGTGGAATTTGATCTGGAGGGGGTCGTGAAAGAGAAGGGAAAAGTGTTCGAGAGGAACTACAGGAGGAGGAGGAGGAGGAGAAGGAAGAGTGCGGGGTGGGGGGGCAGCAAGGAACAGCTGCCAATCTTGACAAACATCAACCTAAATTATCTCGAGGGAACAAGGGCGACACTGTCAGATGAGATCCAGGAGGGGAGAAGGTGAGAATAAGTGGTAGGAGCAAAGCAACCCTTAACAGACCTTTCGTCCAACACCCGCTCCCCTACACCCACCTTCACTCGTCGAGTAGGCTGGGCTTTGGGACGACCATCATTGTTTGTGAGGCAGTTCTCATTTACGTTAACGATGTTAGGGGGGTCGTCAGGACCATAGGAGAGGCCATCGAGGCAGCTGGGGGGGGGGAGGAGGATACCAAGTTAGGGAGGACACATTACATATTCGCGGACAGACTGCCAGTCAAGTACGGGGACGTTGAGGAGGTGAAGAGGCTCTTTGAAGAGGAGGGATGGGGAAGGAAGGGGGGGAAGCTCAGAGATTTCATACCTAAGCCAGGATTGGCGTCAAGCATGGGATGGGTTACAACGGATTAGGGAGGAGGGATGGGGTGGGATGGGATGGGATGGAGGAAGCAACAAGTAAAGCGAGTCCATGGGAGGGTCGAACCAAACATAAGCGTGCAATCCTTCTTCAGCTAAACACCTGCTTTTCTTATTCGCATTCCTGGTTTACTTTTTTTTCATACTCTCACTTCCCTCTCAACCTTGGTGAGCCTCTCTTTAATGTCCACCAACTCCTGGTCAGAAGCATTTGCTTTCTTCTGCACGTTAGCGAGCATGGACTCCAATTTCTCCAAACGACGCATATCCAGGGCAGCTCCTGATACAGGTTGAATAATCGGATTTTCGATTCTTTTACTCGTAGCACCTATCTCGTTGAGCTCCAATGAAGAGATCCCACCGCTCTCGCCGCGAGAGGTCTTGTTCTTGTAAGCCTCCTCGATGTTCTGGTGGCGTTTTTGGATGTTCTTAATTAGCTTCCAGATCTTGGAGGCAGTGGAGATGATCGTCATGAGGAGGGAGAATACCATGAGGCCGTCGATGCCGCCGCCGCCGAAGCCATTGCAGCTGCAGAAAGGCAGGATGGATTGAGAGGAGAAGGAGGAACTGCACTGGTTCATGTAGGTGATGTCGGTCCTTGGGAGTAAACCCTCACGTTTATCCCACCAAAAGGTAGTTTCGCAATCTTGCCTTTTGTTGTAGTCAAAGGACTGGTTATCTTCCCAACTGCTTTCCCACCTGCAAACGCTCGCTTCGATGTCGCCGTTATCGTGGAAATAAATGGAATTGGACATAGCAGGCCACCATGAAGTACTACCCGAAGTGCTATTATAGTTGTCAGGAACATAACAAACGGTCCCGTCGTCTAATACAAGAGGTGATTCCTTGCTGCAATCTTGCAGATTAATCCAATCAGTCAGGTCCGTGTTCACAAGGAAGCAAGGGAAGCGTAGACCGATAACGAGGAGAAATAGGGTGAATGCCAGTTGGGGAACGTCCTCGATCGCAACGTCCGCGAGGATGTGGATGATCGCGGGGGCTTCCTTCTCGAAGTCCAGCGAATCCTTGGCTATTTCCTGCCAGCGCTCAGAGAAGAGAAGCACTATCCACGTAACGGACGAATTGTGGAGAGCCTGGAAGTTTTTGGGATTGTGGAAGTGGGGAGAGACGTAAATGTGGAAGAAGGGGACTATCTTCAAGCCTTCTTTCACGCACACGATACTCAGAAGGACAAGGGCAATGGTCTGGATCCTGCTAGTGTCGTACGACATTTCCTGATTGAAGTAGTCTCCAGTGGCTAAAATACCGCCACATGTGTCTCCGTCATCACAAAAGACCGTTTGTTCTATCTGTGTCACTTCCTCTTCTAGATTGCCCCCACGAAGAGATAGTTCTAACTCTATTGTAGCGTCACCTTGGCTTTTGCTGACTGACTTACTGACACGCCATAGTGCCGTTGAGACCGCCATCGACGCCAAGAAAGTAATATCGGATATTCCGTCCATAAAGCAGCCGAAGCTCATCATAATAATGGGTATGACCTCAGGAGGGACGCCCCACCTCTTGGCAAGCCTTTCAAGAAAACCCTCGTAGGCGGCATTGGCACCCTCTTCGGCGAAGGAGTCGGCAGAACCGGCGGCGGCAGCTAGGGTGTCCATTTAGAAAGGAGGCACTAGATGAATATACTTTAGATAGGAGTTAGTGTGAAGAACTTTTCACTTTTCATATCTTCTCAAAAGGTTGTTTCTTTCCTTTCACTTTCGACTTCTTGTCAAAAATATTTTGGTTGGAATTATTGCAAAAAATCAACATTTTGAGCTAATTCTACTTTTTTCAGACGATGTGGCCGAGTGGTCCAAGGCGCTGGTTTTAGGCACCAGTCTTCATTGGCGTGGGTTCAGTAAGTTTTAACACCATATATACACAAGTTCCCTCAACACTTCCCTTACCCGTCCCTCTCTAGAATCCCACCGTCGTCAAAAATGATTTTTTTTTGCCCAGCGCCGCAACGAAGGCGAGAGGAGCATGCTGGCAAAGTTTGAGAGTGATTGGAGCCCCCGTTTTTTTTGGTTGGGCGAGATGCATTTATAGATTTTATCAAAAACGCCGTCTCGGGTATGACGGCGGAGGAGCACGTTCGGGAGAGACGGGGAGGCAGATAGAGTGAAGGAAAATAATCAACAATTCACATTACATGCACAACAACAACCAAGACTTCACAGAAACTCCAGAATTACTCTCCACAAAACTTTCGGCATCTTCTCACGTGCCCGCAGTTAAAGGTCAAATTGCAAATGATTTCCACTTTTTACGTATGACCAAACATCATAATTTCTTGTCTATCCAAATCCTCCCTTTATCTTTACGTTCCCCCGGCTACACTAGCCACTTCACCGGTGCGAGCTCCCCCCCCCACCACTCCCCCCCCCCCCCTTCCGCAAAACCCCCCTGCCATCAGCTGCTCCTCTTCTCCTCCACCCACCTCCAAATTTCCTCAACCTCCATCCTCCTGCATTCCTTAACCTGCTCCGTATCCCCCTCCCTCCCGAAGAACAAGTCCAGGTGGTGCGCCGCCTCCCCTATGACCGTGGCCTTCAAAGTCTCGCTCAAGTCCTCCTGTACCCCCCCCCCCCTCCACGGGTCGTATTCCCCCTGGCTCCAGAAGATGTTTGAGGTTTTCTCCTTCCAGTCGCCCGGGTTCCCGTAAACGTTAACAAAGTGAAGCCTGTCGCTAGGGACACCGTACTGGTCCAAGCAACTTAAGGCGACGGCGTCACCGTCCCAGGGGGCGTCCCAGAACATGTCTAGGGAGTTGGGGGATTGGCCGAAGATTTGGAAGATCTGCGTGCAGTACTGGTAGTTCCATAGGGTGTTCACGATGAGGGACTGAGAGGGGGTGGGAGGGGGAAGGGGGGGGGGGGGG
>BRYA01000004.1:0-20017 GCA_030267965.1 Triparma columacea | reverse complement strand
GTAAGCGGGGTGAGGTAATGGTGACGTTTAGCTGTACGCGCTCTACATACACTACATTACACTATATATATACACTATATATATCAGCATCCCCCCAACCCCCCATCCCCCACCCCCCACCCCAAACCCCTTCAGCGGTTTCGCTTCCGCTCACCGCCCCTCACCGCCCCTCACCTCCTCGTTAACAGGCGCCTGGAGCTCGAAACATTCCTTATCCTTCGTGTAGTTATAGTAAACGTCAGCGAACCCCCTAATTCCCTCCAGCCACTCCATCCCCTCCCCCCTTAAGTCCCTCTCCAGGCTCTTGCAAGCCTCCCTAACCGGGAACGCAGGCAGCACCCCGTTGCCGTTGAGGATATAGGAGCTTGGGTAAGGGAAGTTCCCCATGGCCATGTAGCTCAGGGCTTCGTTCACCCAGTTGGTTGCGTCCCACCCTATCGTGTCCATGTCCACCCCGTCCTCGCATAGTCTTAGCCCCCTCACAATGTCCTTCGGTTCCATCTCTGTTAGCTTGAGTTCCTCAAAGGCGGCCCTCAAGTTAGTCTCGCACTCCCCCTCAACCCCCGCCTTGTCCGTAACATCGTACGTAACACCCTCAGCGTAGCTCTCCCCGGGCTCAACGGCGGGTTCCATACCCTCGAATGTAACGACGGGTGCGCTCGCCGCAACCACACCGGCGAAGACTTCAGGGTATGCGATCCTACCCCACGTAGCGAGCATGCCGCCGTAGGAACCGCCGAAACCTATGACGGGCGTGGAATCTGGGGCGGAGTACTCCTCCTTGATCATGCCTATCACTGAAACGTAGTCTGCTAGTGCCTGCTCGACGGTAAGGTAAGCCAGGTTGTCCATCATATCGTCACCGAAGGGGGTGCTCAGGCCGTAGTAACGGTGCTCGCAGAATACTATGAGCGCACTGAAGGAGGGGGCGTTCTCCCACATCAACCCGGTGGCGTTAAGGTAGAGCTCCACGTTGGCCTCGTTCCCAAAGTAGAAGAATATTGTGGAGTTGGGGGAGCTGGGGGTGTAGTAGGTGGAGTTTACGAAGTAGCGTTGTTGGTAGGTGGAGGGGGTGGGAGGGGTGGGGGAGAAGTGATCTATCTGCTGGGTGTAGTAGAGCTCCTTTGCGTAGCTCTGAAGGAGGAGGCGGTGAGGTAAGGGTAGGGAGGGAAGGGATGGGGTGGGAGGTTAGGGTTATGATGATGCCATGATGTGAAGCAGGAATCAGAAAGTTATGTTGTAGAATCCGCCCAATCTTACCTTCATACCTCCCCATTGATCCTGCCAGTTGTTGTCATCTCCAATGTCATCGAGACTGTTTTGTGTTTGAGGTCCATTATTTATTCCATATCCTATTCTTGTGCTAAATAAACCATAAACATTGTGGAACGAAATCAATATAAGAATAGAGATTGCCCTCATTTTGTCAAATGTGGCGTTATTGATGACAAAATGTCCCCTCTAATTGACCAAATGAATTGCCTTCCGATTTCAGAACGATTGCCTCTGCCTCTTAATTTTACATTCTCCTCTCTCTCTCTCTGCGTCCCCTCCTCTCTACCATGAAGTTCAACTACATCTTATCCATCCTCCTCCTAACCCTCCCCTTAACATTATCAATCCCTTTAACCCCCCAAGCCCAAAATGATAAAATAACCTCTCTCCCAGGCGCTCCCTCCCAACCTACCTTCTCCCAGTACTCTGGTTACATTACAGTCTCAGATACAACCACCACCACCAGGGACCTGTTCTACTACCACGTCGAGGGTCCCTCCCCCTCCTCCCCTTTAGTCCTATGGTTGAACGGTGGTCCAGGCTGCTCATCGTTAGGTGGTGCTTTCAGCGAGCTAGGTGAGAGGGAGGCGGGAGGGGTGGGGTGGGGGGGGAGCTACGGATAGTTACGGATAGCCACGGATAGTTACGGACAGCCACGGACAGCCACGGATAGTTACGGACAACCGAGAGAGAGAGAGCTGACGGACAGCCACGAGCGCTCAAAACCTATACTACTCAGTGCCTAACCCCCCCCCCCCCCTCCCCAATCCCCCCCCACGGCTCGCTTCGCTCGCCACCTAGGACCGTTCTTCGCCGCTGCGAACGGCACACTTGTAGAGAACGAACACGCTTGGAACAAGGTGGCTAATATGGTATTCCTAGAAAGCCCTGCGGGGGTGGGTTTCAGCACGAGCACAGACCCTGAGTTCTATACTAATGTAGGGGACGATGCTACTGCGAAGGTGAGACTTAAATTAAGGAGTGTTTTAACCCTAAAGAGGGTTACAACACGCCCAAACACGCTCAAGGGGCAATTTGTAAGACGGTAGCTGTACGCGATGAAGCATTCACGCATCCAAACCCCCCAAAACCCACTTGAACCTCTTTCCTGATAGTTTACGGACAGCTATGGACAGCTGAGAGAGAGCTGACGGACAGCCACCCACGCTCAAAACCTATACTCAGCGCCTAACCACCCCACTCCCCACTAACGCACCCCAATAACGCACCAACCCCTTCCGCGACTCGCTTCGCTCGTCGCCCCTCTTCGTCTAAAACCTCTCCCCTATAATAGGACACTCTCGCATTTATCGTTGGTTTCCTTGAAAGATTTCCTCAATATAAGGAAAACGATTTCTGGATAACCGGTGAGTCCTACGGTGGTCATTACGTCCCCGGTGCCTCTCTGGCCATCCTCTCCAGCAACGCTTCCGGGGAGACCTCCATAAACCTTAAGGGTTTCCTCGTGGGTAACGCTTGGACGGTCGCAGAGGAGGATAATAAGGGAGCGGCTGAATACTGGTGGACGCACGCTCTTAATAGCGACGAGACTTTTAAGGGCATCATGGACAACTGCGACTTCACGGGTATAGGACCACTGAAGGGAGGAGAGGAGGTGAGAAAGGGGAGAAGGAGGGGATGCCGTTTTTCAACAACACTAGGTGGAACCGAGGTAATGACGGAGAGCCGCTACATTCTAACCCCTAACTTACGTTTCCGCAAACAATACAACTTTCCCCCTTAGGACTTGTGCGATAAGTTCTTGGACGTCTCCGCCACCGAGATGGGTAACATAAACATCTACTCGATCTACGCCGACCAGTGTCTCACATCCTCCAACAAGGACGGTGCCTTCTTGCTCCAGAAGCTCGGGAACGGTCACGTAGCCGGCAAGGTAGGGTCCAACCCGAACCCAGAGTACGAGCCCTGCGTTGAGGACTACCTGGAGGAGTACATGAACCTCGCTTCCGTACAGGAGGCCATGAACGTCCGCCCCGGTGGTCGCAAGTGGACGCAGTGCTCGGAGGTCGTAGAGTACTCGTACGAGGACCTGCTTTCCTCCATGCTTCCGACGTACGAGGCTTTGATTGAGGGGGGGATTGAAATTGTAGTGTTCTCGGGGGACGTCGACGCGATAGTACCGGTCACGGGGACCAGGAACTGGCTAGCGAAACTAGGACTTGAAGTCAAGAAGGCCTGGACTCCTTGGACGGACTCAGAGGGACAGGTAGGAGGGTACAAGGTCTTGTATGAAGGACTCACGTTCCTAACAGTCAGAGACGCTGGACATATGGTGCCCTATTGTCAACCAAAAAGAGCACTTGACTTCTTCGAAGCTGGCTTGAAAGGGGAACTCGGGAATCTCTAACAAGTTGGCTCGGGCTGGGGCTCACGAGGAAGACTGGGGGGGGGGGGGGGGAAACGTAAGAAACAAGGCACGAGACTATACACCCAATATTATTGTGCGCATTGTATCGGGGTTAAAAAAACGTTTTTTCTTTTTTGGAGTTTTGTTAACTAACGAGGACGGACACAACAAACCAGTCACTTTACACAATGCTTTTGTACTCTACGATGATATAATTAATTCTTTAACTTTTTGGGTGGGGCCATTTGTTCCTAGGAATCCTACAGTAGGGCTCCGGTCCAGTCGACTTGGCCATGGCCTGCAGGAATTATAATTCCCTGGGATTCTAACCCTAGCTCGAAATCGTGGACGAAGGTAAGACGGACAACAACGACAATATCAACCCTTGTTATAGCTTTCAACAAGTTGTAACCTATTCACGCGAAGGAACCAAGTTATTTCCCCTCTTCAATCACGGTTAAAGGGCCTCACCATCCCTCTCCCTTGTTCTTCGTCCATCACACAACACCAACCCACCCTATCCCGTCAATGATGTAGGAAGTCGTAGAGAATCAGTATAAAATAGTTTAGGCTTTCAACTGTTACCGAAAAGACGGGTGAAAAGATCCTCTCAACCCCGGGACTGTCCCCTTCCCAAAATGACCAAAACAGCAGTATACACAGGCACAGACTTGACAGGGAGCTTCGAAGATTATAGTGAAATCACAGAAGTTACTTTTGCACAAGGAGTGACGTCGATTGCCGATGAAACCTTCTGCGGATGCTCCTCCCTCACGGCCATCACAATCCCAGACGGAGTGACGTCGATTGGCAAGGATGCCTTCGCCAGTTGCTCCTCCCTCACGGTCATCATCATCCCAGACGGAGTGACGATCATTGGCGAGTTCGCCTTCATGGGATGCTCCTCCCTCATGGCCATCACAATCCCAGACGGGTTGATGACGATTAGTGACGGCGCCTTCGACGGATGCTCCTCCCTCACGACCATCACAATCCCGGACTCAGTGACAACGATTGGCAAGGGCGCCTTCTACGAATGCTCCTCCCTCACGGCCATCACCATCCCAGACGGAGTGACAATGATTGGCGAACGCGCCTTCTACGAATGCTTCTCCCTCATGGCCATCACCATCCCGGACTCAGTGACGATGATCGACGAAAGCGCCTTCAGGGAATGCTCCTCCCTCACGACCATCACAATCCCGGACTCAGTGACAACGATTGGCAAGGGCGCCTTCTACGAATGCTCCTCCCTCACGGCCATCAACATCCCAGACGGAGTGACAATGATTGGCGGGGGCGCCTTCCAAGACTGCTCCTCCCTCATGGCCATCACCATCCCGGACTCAGTGACGATGATCGACGAAAGCGCCTTCTCTGGATGCTCCTCCCTCACGGCCATAACCATCCCAGATGGAGTGACGACTATTGGTGATCGTGCCTTCTACACATGTTCATCCCTCGCAGCCATCACCATCCCGGACGGAGTGACGAAGATTAGTGACGGCGCCTTCTGCGGATGCTCCTCCCTCATGGCCATCACAATCCCGGACGGAGTGACAATGATCTTCGATAGCGCCTTCGGGTATTGCTCCTCTCTCACGGCCATCACCATCCCGGACTCAGTGACAACGATTGACGTATGCGCCTTCGAAGGATGCTCCTCCCTCACGGCCATCACCATCCCAGATGGAGTGACAATGATTGGCTATAGCGCTTTCGAAGGATGCTCCTCCCTCACGGCCATCACCATCCCAGACGGAGTGACGACGATTGGCAAACACGCCTTCCATGGATGCTCCTCCCTCACGGACATCACAATCCCAGTTGGAGTGACGAAGATCGGTGAAAGCGCCTTCGAAGGATGCTCTTCCCTCACAGCCATCACAATCCCGGACGGAGTGACGTCGATTGGCAATAACGCCTTCAAGGGATGCTCCTCCCTCACGGACATCACAATCCCAGTTGGAGTGACGTCGATTGGTCAACGCGCCTTCGCAGAATGCTCCTCCCTCACGGCCATCAACATCCCGGACGGAGTGACGGAGATTTGCGACTGGGCCTTCTTTGAATGCTCCTCTCTCACCGCCATCACAATCCCAGACGGAGTGACGACAATTGGCGATGGCGCCTTCGGAGTATGCTCCTCCCTCACGGCCATCACCATCCCGGACGGAGTGACAATGATTAGCAACTACGCCTTCACAAGATGCTCCTCCCTCGCAGCCATCACAATCCCAGACTCTGTGACGAAGATTGGCCATGGCGCCTTCGAAGACTGCTCCTCCCTCACGGCCATCACCATTCCGGACGGAGTGACGATAATTGGCAATTACGCCTTCCCTAGATGCTCCTCCCTCACGGCCATCACAATCCCGGACGGATTGACGAAGGTTGGCGAGGGCGCCTTCCAAGACTGCTCCTCCCTCACTGCCATCACCATCCCAGATGGAGTGACAATGATTGACGATCACACCTTCAGGGGATGCTCCTCCCTCACGGCCATCATAATCCCGGACTCAGTGACAACAATTGGCGATTATGCCTTCGATGGATGCTCCTCCCTCACAGCCATCACCATCCCGGACTCAGTGACAACAATTGGCATTGGCGCCTTCGAAGGGTGCTCCTCCCTCACGGCCATCACAATCCCGGACTCAGTGACGGAGATTGGCCATGGCGCCTTCAGATATTGCTCCGCCCTGACGAAACTCATACTATCTCCTGCCGTCTCCATCGGTGAAGACTGCTTCTCAGACTGCACTGCCCTAATCGCTGCCGCTGCTGATCAAAATATGTCCACCGTCGAGGACCTCCTCCATTCTAGGTGGCACCGCATACGTGAACGCGCCACCGCTCTACTGTGCCTCAAGGGAACCTGGGATCATGTGGAGAATCCACCCAGGAGATCGGCAAGGAAGCGGAAGCGAACTGACGGAGTTGAAGCCCCACCGCTAAGGGAAACCGAGGCACGTCAGAAGATCCCGAAAGTTTTGTGGAGAGAGATTCTAGAGTTTCTGTAACTCTTTGTTGTTAAAGCGATCGTTCAATTGTTTTATCTGAGACCGTTGCAATACATTCATATTTCACTTCTGCAATCTGGAGACAATAATTCTCAGTCAATCCATGTGGGAATTCCTTTGCTGTTGTTGGCCACCAAATTGATCTAAAGAAGTCGTATATTGGTATATATATACATTTGATATACGTGTGTATACACAAATACACATACACATACAGTAATTATCCCTTCATAGCCACATCATCTTAAAATAGCAGAATCTCCTTCGTTGGAACACTTTCCTGACCACTCCCCTGACCACTCCCCTGACCACTCCCCTGATCTTATTTTGCTGCCCAAAAACAGCTCCCAAAACATGTCACTTGATCAACCTCTTTTATCACCATCAGACTCACCATCAGACGACTCAATAACCTTCCCAATAGAAGAAGCAGAAGGTGAGCGAGCCTGCCAGCATTTCTAGTTCTCAACATCTCCCTCAACATATCAAGCAACGTCTCAAGCTAACGTGCCAATGCCCCGCACAACTTACCCTTCGCAACTTACCCTTCACCCACTTCACAACTTACCCTACCCACCCCCCCCAACCCTCCCCCCCCCCCCCCTCCTCCTCACAGACTCCACAACCAACATTAAATCACTCCTCACCAAATTCAACAGCCTCATAACCACAATCCAATCCACCCTTACAACAATAGAAGCTTCCTCCCCCCCCCCCGCCTCCTCCTCAACCTTTAAAGCCCTCACCACCAACCTCGACCTTGCCGGTGATTTGATTCCCTCCCTCCACACTGCCTTCAAGTCCTCCCCCCTATCCTCCTCATCCCTCCAATCCTCCCGTCCCCCCTCCCTCCAGTCTGCCTCCAACGCCGTCGGTGTGACAACCACCCTCTCCCAAACCCAGCGGTCCTTACGTAAACAGTACAACGAACACAGGAGGGAGTTCCAGTCTTTGATCCGTACCTACACGTCACTAACAGGTCGGTACGATGAAGTCGCAGAGAGCGTAGCGGGGACGGGGAGCGTTAGGATGTCAGCGGAGAGCAGGGGTGGGGAGAGCTTCGTGAGCACAGCCGGGGGGGGGGGGGGAGGAGGAGGGAGCTTCATAGGGACCGGAGGCGGGGGGTACGCTACGGCAGGGAGGGAGGAGGAGGGTAATGTTCCGAGCAGAGTTTTGGTAAAAACTTACGCGGACGACGTGACGGAGCAGATCGTTCAGTCTAGGGCTGCTGACATTGAGGTAATAGCGCGAAACGTTGCCAACGTCAACGAGGTTTACAGGGACCTCGCCAACCTCGTCGACGAGCAGCAGGTCGAGATAGACGACATAGAGCAGAACATCATGATGGCGAGGGAGAGGACGGAGAAGGGCAACGAACAGCTGGTGAAGGCGACGGACTTCCAAAAGTCCACCGGGAGGTGCGCGAAGCTTGTGATTGCAATGGTGTTTGTTGCGGCGATTGTTTGTATCGGGATACTATACGGGGATAGAATCTTTCACGGTTCCTCCAAGTAGGGCGTGCCCTCCAAGTAGCAGCAGTAGAGTATTAACCGTTGTGTAAAGGTCGGTACTTGTTTTTAATGAACAAAGTAGTAGCACCTTTACTTCCTCCTCCCCCCCTTCCCCCCTCCTCTGCTTCTTAAGTTCCCTCTCTATCGTGCAAAGCCTCTCCCTACCTCCCCTCCTATTCCCCCTCCTCTTCCTCCCCCCCACTACATCAAGAAACCCTCCCCCCCCTCTTCCCCCCTCCCTTTGTTCTCAAGTTACCTCTATCATGTAGTCTCTCCTTCTCACCTCTCCTCTTCCCTCTCCTCCCTCCCCCCCCTCCCTCCCTTCCTCCACCCTCCCTTCCCCCCTCCCCTCCCCCAAATTCTAAATCTTCAACCCATTCCATCCCCATATCCTTCCCTAACAATTCCTTAACCCCCTTCCAGTCCTCCGTCCCAACACCCCAGAGTAGTCTGTACCTTAAGTTCTCGTCGGACCTCATTCTCAGGATGGCGTTTGCGACTAGCTTGAGGCGGGGTATAACGATGCTTTTTAAATGGTGCATGTGCATGTAAGGGCGGGAGTGTATGTTCACCCTGTTGTGTGAGAGGGGAGGGTGTGTGTGTGTGTTTTTTTTGGGGGAGAGGAAGGCGTGAAAGACAGGGGCTAAGTTAGCAATGAGAGCGCACAACGAGAGGCGAAGCAATACCTACATCCCTTTGAGGTGGCTACGAAAATCAGCGCCTATTGAGATGATTTCTTCTCTCCTTTGCCTCCCCTCCCCCCCCCCCCAACCCCGCCCCCCTCGTACTTACCTCGTAGCCTTAATTTGCACCTCCCCCCCCCCCTTCTCCCCCCCTTCCCCCCTAACGCACTCCACGAGTTCCCCCTCCTCCACCCCATGCATGACGCAGTAGATGGCCAGCTGCATAAGGTCGTAAAGCGGCTGCCTAAACTTCCCACCGACACGGTTCTTCATTTCTACCACTATACTTCTTACGCTTAACATACCACCCTCCGACTCACCCTCTTCAGAGGACATGTAATACTCGTCTCTAATACCATCAGCGACTCCAATAACACAAAGCATTGCACCATCCCTACCTTCGCCCTTATCACAGATCTCCTCCCACCCATCCCCGAACCTCCATTCCTTAACAGTTTCGTTCCTATTGGTTACGGCGGAACCGCAGATTTGGGAGTATAAATCTAGCGCGGATGACTCCCATGCTGTACCAGCGGTGGTGTATATACCACCCCTAACGTGCTGCGGGTGGGGAGGGGGGGGGGGGGGGGAAGAGGGATTTTAGAATTAACACACACCCCTACCACACACACACACACACAGGGGGGGGGAAGAAGTAAACTTGAAACACAACGTACTATCTCTCTCCCTCCACCATTCTCTTCAATCCCCCACTCCCCTACTCCACCTCTACATGTACTTTTTTTGGGCACGTTGTATACGCTCACCTCCCTCAAAGCCTCTCTATCCTTAACCCCTAACCCTTCTCCTAAGTTTTTCTCATCCAGTGTATTGTTTACGATCTTCCTAACCTCTTCCCCCTTAATATCCCCCCCCTTCCCCTCTTTAAGTCGTTGTTTAATCTCTTCTAATTTAACCAGACTTTGTTTGACCGATGAAGGGTCGGCGCATTTAGAAGTAACCTCATCAATAACTTCATAAGGTGTCTGTATTCTTATATCAAGCGCACCACAGTCTACCCCGAGTTGTTCCCTCCCCACGGCACCTCTATATACAAGGGATAGGAGAGAAGAGGGGAGAGAGGTTGAGGAGTATTCGTGGTAACCTGTGAGGGAGGCTACGGATGATACGGGGATGTAGATTGTGGAGGAGGAGGTGAACTGGAGGGATGATGATCTGTTGTAGTGTGGGGTTGGTGTTAATTGGGGGGGCGTTGTAGTCGTTGTAGTAGTCGTAGTCGTAGTAGTTGTCGTTGTAGTCGTAGGGAGAGTATTCTGAAGTGTATTTTGAGGCGAGGATGGAGTTTGTGAATGACTGTCCATTTTATATCTTATTACATCAAGAAATAGACAGCGCACACTATATAAGGGTAGAACAAGACGATATACACACGTTAATTATGCGTAATTAACCTCTAGAAGGGGAGAGATAGGAACTGAAATGAATGAACTTTGGGCACTGACTTGGACACTGATTTCGCTCTCGGCGGCATTTCTTTTGAGACCTCATTTATCCCTTCATTTGTCCCCCCAAAGAAGGCCCTTTCGTTGATATTATGAATACAGGCGAGATTCAAATACACTGTCGAACCGTAGCATATTTAATATCCACAAACAACGCAGATTTGAGTAAATTCACTGCTTTGAGAATATTGCAGAAATGATTTCAGGCCGTGGAGGGATTCTTGGCTCCATTTTAGGCTCCATTTAGGCTCCATTTTTGATCCATTACTACGTTATATCATCTCTAAATTGTTATACACACTCGTTAAAACCCATTTTATGTCCATATACCAAACATATAAACATCAAATCAGCGAATAAAAGGACCAACATCGCCTCCTCCCCCCGAGTCCCTCCTTTCCTCCCCCAAAAGCCCTCCATTTCCCATCAATTTCCCATCAATTTCCCATCAATTCCTCATCGTCTTCAATACTGACAATGTCAATCAACCCAAACCCTTCAAAAGCTACCCCCCATAGCTCAAAATTCACCTCGACCTTCTCCTCAAATTTCTCCTCCTACAATCCTTACACATCTATCCCACCATTACTTACAATATCAACTTCCAACCAAAATCTTACTTCTCCCAACGGTAAGAGTGGTGGTTTCGACCCTAACAACATGTCGCAGACACTCTCATATTACAGCAATGTAGTAGGGGGGGGGGAGGAGAGTAGGAATAGCATGAGTCAAACTATAAGCGTATATAGCGAAGTCGTTAGGGAGAGGGGGGAGAGGGGGGAGGAGAAAGGGGGGGGGGAGGTTGGAGGGGGAGGAGAGGAACAACAGGTAAGGAGGGAGGGGGGAAGGGTGGAGAGGGGGGGGGGAGGGGGGTGATTGTTTACGATGACACGATGAAGATATATCACAACAGGACGGGGGGTCAATATATGACCATGGGGACGGAAAGGTGCACTACGGGGGACGCGAACGATTGGTTCAACGGCAAGCGAAAACGACACACGAGATACACTTGTTGTGCTATCATCATACTCTTCTGCTACTAACCCCACCCCCCCCACCCCCCCCCCCACCCCACCCCACTCCCGCAACAAATCGCAGACGGAAAAGAAGAAGAAGAAGAGGAAGAAAGACAAGAAGAAGAAGAAGGACAAGGTGAGAAAACTTCCTCGTCACTTCGCTACAACATTCCAACCTCTCAAGCTCTCCCATCACCCCCCACCCTTCCCCAGGGTTCCAATCGTGTGTGTAGGGCGATCCCCGGCCCCGCAGCCTTCGTCTGTGACTGGGATTCCAAGAAACCTCCACCCAAGTCAAGTCAATCACAGGTATCCGACCCCACCTCACAGTCGTCACCAGCGGCCACAGCCCAGAGTGAGAGAGATGGGACAGGGATTATCAACGGAGAGAGAGAGGGAGAGAGGGAGGATGGAGTTGGGGGGAAAAAAAGTACAAACACACAACCTCCCCTCCCCTCCAGTATCGTGAATCTCCTTAGTCAAAAAACCCCCCACGACAGTGACCCTGACTACATCCCCGGTCTCGGTTCAACAACCCCCCACAACGAGTACCACCGTCTAATGCGCACCCCAGCGTGGGCTAAAATCTGCTCCATGTCAAGTAGAAATTCCGTCCTCCCCTGCTCTTTTGAGAGTGACGTTGATTACATGGTTCGATTAAGGTCCTCCCTACCATCTGAATTCTGCCTTGTTAGGGACGTTATAGAGAGTACGTGTTTTCGAGGGAGCTTGAAAGGGTGTAGGGACGATAGGTTTGTATCTCTTATGTTAGTCTGTGTTACTGACCTCCGTGTGAACAGTCATAACGTTACGATTGCCACGTTTGTTGACGAGAGCTGCGTGAAGTTGGGGGGGGAGGAGAGGAGGGGGATACAGGGGTGGGTTGATGAGAAGTGGATTAGGGAACACTCTATTAAGAGGGGGACGTGCCTGCTTCTTAAGGACGTACCGATTGATGTGGGCGTTGACGAGGAATGGGGGAAGGGGGGGGTTGAAAATGGGTTTTATACGAGGGGGATTGAAAGGACGCTTGTCGTACATAGGGAGTGCGTGAAACTGCAGGTTGGACCGGATGAGGAGGGGACGGAACTGAAGGGGGGGGAGGAGGAAGTTTGGAAGAGACTTAGGAAGGGATTTGGAGTTGAGAGGGAGACGATGGACGAGGGGATGATCATTGGAGGGGGAGATTACGAGGACGAGGGCATGGTCATCGAAGGGGGAGATGACGAGGACGAGGATGAAAATGTAGGGGGGGCAATAGCGAAAGAGGCGGAGAGGGAGAGGAGGGAGGAGAATCCGAGCCAAACTGAAGGGGCAGCAATGGTGGAGGAGGAGAAGGGGAACGGCATGCAGCTTTGGAAAGGGGTAGAGGAAGACGAGGACGAGGACGAGGACGCGGAAGAGGACGAGGACGAGGAGGTGAGTGGGCCGCGAAAAAGGCTGGAAAGGAAAACGGGGGAGGGGCTGCTTTACTGACAAACATCCCATCACACACTCTGTTTTGATTCAGGAGAATATTCTTATGATGATTGGAGGTGGGGTCGCAGAGGTGGCGGACAAGAGCTTGGAAGTGGCTGCACGCGACGCTGAGGAAGAGCAGGAGAAGGGGAGAGAGGGGGAGAAAGACGACGGAAAGAAGAACGACGAAGAGTCCTCGGAAGACGAGGGGGGAGACGACGAGCTTCTCAATTTGTTATGAGCGAACACTTCATTTGTTGTAAAAACTTGAATGTTTCATTTTTATACTTTTACTCACACACCGCGCTACGGCTTACTGATCTTTTGCCCGCCCCTCCTGTATCTACGGTGCAATGAGGAGGTCATTCCAGCTGGGGTGGGGTGGGAGGGGGAGGGTTTTACTACCGTTATTCGGGTACAAGGCACGACCTGCTGCCACGATTAGATATACCTTGATGAGATCGTATGCAGGGGGATGGTCGAGAGGTATTTGGTGGTTGAGGAGAAGGTGGAGGAGACTGGGCTTTGTCGAGGACATGTTGGAAAGTATGAAATGTGGGACGTTCAATGTTTTTCAGACTTATGACGAGGTCAACGAGGGATAGATAGGGACGGGAGGAAGTACATTGTGCGCGAATATGGTAGGATAGGGAAAATAGAAGAAGACTTCTAAGGACTGGAAAACAAATGTTTCTCGATTCTGGTGCGTACCTTAGTCAGAGGTAAATTCTGAAGCTGATTTCTCACCTTGAAAGACACGAAGCAATACAAAAGCGACCTTAAGAGTAGGTGAGTAGAAACCGATCAAGAGTATATCTACGCAGAAGCTCGCTGACGTGCGGAATGATGTGATTTGCAAAGTGCCCCGAATGGAGATGGCCAAGAGGCCCAAGAGGGGGGGTCCATGGAAGATTCCGTGCGTTTTCGAATCACACGGTCGTCTTTCTCGAGTACTTCCACTCGAAGGTTCCGTGTTATTCAATATTTAAGTTCAGCAACTAACTCATCTTGCCCCCTCCCTGCTTCGACTCCCCACCCTTGGCTTTAGAAATCTGAAGTCTCAGCACGGATCGCCACGTCATGGAACTCAGCAAAGAGATCGAATCATCAAAGAACCAACGCGGGGGAAGCGATCGCGAAGATCCCTCTTTCAAAGGCATGGAGGGTGAGAAGTCTCCCCGCAGGACTGCTGACCTGGAGACTCATCCTGGTGCCGACAGTCAACCCAACGGCAACATTTTGGAGCACTATGGACATTCTCCTCTCAATAATATAGCGAAAAAGATCGCCCGTCGAGGGTCGATCGACAGTCCCTCGACAAACTCCACCCAAAAGCTGCAATCGAAACTCTTATCAAGGGGAGCGATGGAGGGCCTCATCAACGATACGACCGGCGACGGCACTAGGAAATTTTTACGTCTAGCTAATGTCATCCACGAGACCCCGGACAAGGTCGTCGACTTTCTCCTGTCCGAATCAAAGGAGGGGAAATTCCGACGCACAACTGTACACAAGTATGCCAACGAAGGCGATTACGACACAAGGAGAATCTCGTACTGGCAGCACTACAAGGGCGCAAAATTTGTCGTAGAGTACCTCCTTGACGTACGGGTCAAGAGTAATGGTACAGATGCCGCAAAAACCTACACTATCCACATTAACTCATTTAAGGAAGACGACGACAACTACGACATGCCAGAAGAGGCTGCGTCGAAGCTCGCAGAAATACTGGGATCACACAAGAAAGCGAAGCGGGGAATCATCAGCATGGGCACGATGACAGTCTCAGAGTTTGAGCTTGGGCAAGCCGCAGTTACATTTGTTGGAACCTTGGTTGGAGAAGAAAGAGAGACAGAGATCAAGTCCTCCCCCAACACAAGTCCCAAGGCTAAGAAACTAGTAAAACAAGCGACCAAAGCTATTAAGGGCAGCCCCTTCTTCAGCTCCAAGAGTGCCTTCAGATCCCACCAGACTTTCAACTCAACATTCAGCGGGGGAGGCGCTAAGGAGGTTTTCGACTCCTTAAAAGAGTTATTCCAGGAGCCTTGGCGACATTTCAGGCAGCCTCATGTCATTGATAAGAGGAGGAGAAAACACTTTGTGGAGGTGGTCATGCCCAATGTGCCAACTCTTACTGAGGATGAGGACAGGATGCTGGAAAGTGTCTCAGGGCTGGAAGAGGAACTCTACAAGAAGGGAAAGAGAGTCAAAGGGACTTTAAAGGAGGGCATTGACAAATTTCAGTGGAGAGAGGACGATAAGCACTGGGCTGCCTTCAGTACCATTGTAGACACCGCTGCACAGAATGTCTTATTTCGTGTCCATGAGCTTGATACGTATCGAAGGTCAAAGCTCCACAAGGAAGAAAACGGGAATTTGACCAGGGTTATAAGGACGCAAGGGTCAAGGAGCTTTCATTACCGCAAAGGCTTACGCATTCCTGGTTTTGGTAACCGGCTCTTTGAAACCTGGCATGTGTGGAATAGGAAAAAGTTGAGGAGTGGCCTGAAAGTATTTGAGGCTGGGTTTGTGCCACTGACAGAGTACCCTGGAGGAGGCTTCAAGGACCTTGGCATGGAAGGCTTTGTGCTAGCTGAATCAACAGGCATATTTGTAATCACAGAGGTTGCTCGAAATGTCAGTAGGGTGACACGCATACAGACAGTTAACCTCAATGCTAAAATGCTGCCAGACACTGCGGTGAATTATCTAGCAAGGGCGCAGCTCGTACAGGCAAACATGTTGCAGAAAGAATTTAGGAGGAATTGGAAGAAGGTTGATGCTGAAGTTAGGGAGGCCATCGTGGAGAGGATGAGGGAGGGGGTTGAGTTGGAGGAGGACCAGAAGAAGGTGTTTGGGGAGTTGGAGGAGCTCTTTGGTGGGGAGGGCGATGAGGGGTGGGGGCCTCTCAAGTCACCTTATGAGGGAGTGAAGATGGAGATCAAATACAAGCAGCAGGAGAAAGGAAAAAAGTTACTTTGTTTTGGAAGAGCCGAGTGTATCGCTGACTGCACTGCAGAGGAGGCAGCTGCTTGGTTCTTTGAGTTCTGCAGCAGGGAGAGAACCACGCAGGGAATTGAAAAAGGAGAACTTGCTCGTCTAGAGATCAGGGAAGGGACTGAGAGGACCAACGAGAAGAGGTTTGCAACGGTGAAGAAATTCCCTTTTCCGATTACTAACAGAGAATTTGTCCAGAGGTTGATTTGGAGGAGAAACAACACTGACTGTGTGACTGTGGCTGTGTGGTCAATTGACAAGAAAGTTGATTATGGAGGATTAGGAAAGCTTGTAAGAGGCGCAACAAAGGCAATATTCACAATCACCGATATCCAGGAAATCAACGGCTTTCCGCAATGTAAGATTAAGCTACTGCAATACGTTGATGCTGGAGGTCATCTGCCTGGAAAGTTTGTGGAAAAACAAACACCAAAAGTAATGAGGTTTTTGAAGAGTGCAATTGAAAGCTTCGAAAAAGATGAAGAGGTTGATAAAGCTGCACTGAGGTCCCTTGCAAACACCATGAAGTATGCGCCCCAAATGCACTCTGCAGAGGAGGACACTGCAGTCGAGGAGGGATTAGATATCTACGAGAGCTGCACGAAAAGTAGATTTGATGTCCTCAAAAGTCCTGACAAGCATGTTGAGATGAAGGCATTCCACATTGAAGGAGAGAGTCTTGTCACCGGGCTTGCGAGAACTGTGGTAGACGCAAGTATTGAGGAATGCACCGCACATGAGTTCTACCTAGATAGTAGGAGGCTCCGAAATACTGCCAGGGAAAGAGGGATAATTGATTTCATGGTTGAAAAAGTCAGTGACCACACCCTTTACTACTTCAGCACCAGAAATCTTGGTGTTCCAGGTCTTTCTAAACGCCAATGGCGGAACAAAATAACATGGAAGAGGGTAGACAATGGGAAGATAGTTATGGTAGTGGCAAATACTCTTGGTCTTTTAGATAAAAGTCCAATTTTACCTGGTACTGTGCTTGCCTCTGCTAATAACATTTGGGTGTTTGAGGCCCTTCCTTCTGTTCGAGGAATGCCACAGACAGCTGTCACATTCACTGGCAAAGTAGATATAGGTGGTGCAGTACCAACATTCATTATGAATAGGTTAACAACCGGGTTTTTATCCCAAGTTTCTGACCTGAGAAAGAGATTTGACAAGAGTCAAGAAATCGACAAATCTAACAGACTGCAGGTCGCAGAAAGTTTGCAAAGACTCACAGTTACAAGCATAAAAGGATTAGATGATGCTTTGGAAGATGTAGAGGGCGCAATTGAGACTGGCAGTCTTTCCTTTGCTAATACTGCAACCAAAGCAGTGGGGGGAGGAAAGGGATGGGGTAAGACCACTGTTACCATGAGATCAACCCTTGAAGATGCGGTTGCTTATTTTTGGAATGTTGATAGCCGGGCTTTGTTAAACAAGAGCAAAGGCATGGAGAGCAAAGTTGAGACAACGACTGATAACTTTGAAATGACTGTGAGGACAAGGGAGAAGCTTGAGAGCGAGCACCTCTTTGCCCATCACGACAGGGAATACTTTTCCATTGTGAAGTTATTAAAACCAGAGGAGGATACATTTATCTTGACTGTTCAACCTGTTGCAGAGACAGCACCCAAGGGGGGCAAAAGGTCAATTCTGCAAAGACGCAACACCAATCACCAAAAAGGAGGGAGAGGTACACTATTATCCATAACACACAAGGCTACTGAAGCAACGACAATGAGATTTACCAAGGTTGGAGACAAGGAGACCAAGGTCGAGATGGTTACAAACCTTGATGTTGGAACACACGTGGGGAAGAGTGCTACAACAAAAGTTGTTGAAAAACATTTGTCAAAAGTAGCAGACGCGACCTTCTACTTCAACAACTTGCTTAGCAGTTTAGAGACAACAAAAGAGGATGGCAAGACTATAGCGGAGGAGCTGATGTTAAGAGTGAAGGAAAGGGAGAAGGCACCAAAAAAGGACGTTGTTAAGGTATACATCAAAGCTAACAGTGCTCTGAAGGAGATGGTTGAGAGGTACCGCTTCATGGAGCCTTTACTGTGTGCTGTTGTCAAGAACACACTTCGGCCGGCTGCCAGGGTTGAAGGAAAAGCGGATTTTTTGGATGAGAAGGATGGAAGGGACATTGGCAGCAGTCTAGCATTGACATTAGCCTCGACATTAACAGCAGGGCATGGTGTGGACGAGTGGGCTCACCAGTTCCCAGCAGTACAGGAGCTTGAATTGAGGTATATTTGGCTCAGGCCCATGCTGGAGACAATCAGTTACAAGTTGGTGGGGGAAGTCGGGTGGGGTTTGAAGGCAAGGGTGTTCGTAGGAGCAGCAACAAGCATGGTTGATTTGCTGACTGATGTGTATGTGACTTACATGTTTTGGAATAATAAGAAACAGAGGGGGTACTTCAATGCTTCTCTGGCAAGTTTAGCAGTGTCAATTGGGTTGCAGATATTTACTGTTTGGATACAAAATAGGAGGCTGGGGATGAAGAGGGTGCTTAGGGAATGCATTCCAATCTTGCTTGGGTACAAGCCTGCAGTTGATGCTTACAGGGTTGCAAAGGGAGCAAAACAAAAGGTTGGGACTGCATTGGACCCGATGCTTGAGATGACATGTATGAAATGCAGTGAGATGTTTGCTGAGGCCATCCCTGGAGTTATCATCCAACTTATGGCTATTGCAACCAGCGACAAAGATGTTGGAACTTCAGCATGGCTTTCAGTTGCAGTGTCAGCAATTACAACAGGCTTTGCCTCTGCAACAATCAGTTATGACTTTGACACAGACCCTACGAGGAGAGAGTTGGCACCAAACTTCTACGGGTATATACCAGCAGAAGCAAGCAAGAGAACAGTAGTGTTTGTTTTCATGATGCTGTTCACTGCAGGAATGCTTTTAATAAGATGTATGACAATAGTCCTTCTAGGTTTAATTGGAGGTAGTTGGGCCTTTCTCTATATTGGCGCTGACCTTGGTCTGTACTTATTAGTTAAAATTTTCAGGGGAGACTTCTGGTATTGGATGCCATTAGGGGGCAACCTAGAAATTGTCAGTAGCATTATAATGAGAGTGTTAGTAAAGATCATTGTAGACTTCACATCAATTGTTCATTTTAGACATCCTAATGAAGTTGGGGGAGCTTATTGGTTGTTTGGTCTTATGTTGACAATGGGAAGTCTACCAATGTCAATATATTTAGCTTCACCTTATGTTGATGAGCTAGCAATTGATATTGCGTCATCAATTGTGAAGAATATCATACTAATAACCACCCTATGCTTTGTTATCTTCTTTTTGAACATTGATAGGAAATACTGGTACACCTTCTGGAGTCCACAGAGGTCAAAGGATATGTCCATGGCGTATTTCCTTGAAGGGGGAAGCGATGCTATTATGATTGAGGTCTTTAGAAATTCAAGGCATCATTGGGTCTCAATTGAAGGAGAAATTAAGAAATGGGTCGGCTTAAACTGGGCTAAATGGGAAGAGGAGAAACCAGAGTGGTTTACTGATGTGATAAAAGCTAAGGTACCTGTAGACTTCATTCCAGCAGATGGAGATGCTAGAAGGAGAGAGAGTGTTAGGAGATCAAGTGTTGATGCTGAAGCTGAGGGTGGTCTAGCAGGTGCTGTGAGAGCAAGTATTAGGAGAGCAAGTGTTGGAGGCGCTGATGGTAGTGATATTATAGGGGTGGGAGGTGGGAGGGGTAAAGCAAGCAGCATTGTACCGATAGAAGATTAGGATTGGGGAGTGACTAATAGGGCAGCAACGTTTGTAGAGAAAATGATTTGATTTAGTATTGTTGTGACTTTGTTGAAAGTGTTTAAGGTATATGTTGAGTACTTTGGAAGTGTTGTAGTGGTTTATAAGTATAATGGAAGTGTAATAGATGTGGATTGAGTTTTGCAAAGTATGCGGAAGTGTTATAGTGGTTTGTGAGTATGATAGAGGTGTAGTTGATGTGTATGGGGATGAATAAAAGATAGAAGAGCGTGGTTGTGTAGAGGAGAGAGAGGAATTGAGGGGAGAGAAAAGAGGAGAGAGGGGTATAAGGTGATATGATGCGTGAGTGTTTGAAAGTATGTTTGAAGGTGTGTAGGATACGATAACCGTTACTTTTTCATCTGGTAGTGAAAAGGTGTGTAGTGAGTAAAGGGTGTGTAGAGAGTAAAGGGTGTGTAGTGAGTAAAGGGTGTGTAGTG
>BRYA01000003.1:52160-70179 GCA_030267965.1 Triparma columacea | reverse complement strand
GCCCTCTCCGCGAAGCTCATCTGCTTCGTCTCCTCCAGCTTTACCACCTCTTTCTTCTTCTTACCCCCCCCCCCCGCCCTCTTGGCCTTCTCCTCCATCCGAGCCTTGTTCGCGACGTAGTCATCGTACAGCTCCAGAGGGTTTGTGATCTCCTCCGCTCCCCCCAAGTCCAAAGTAATCGCCGGCAAGACCGCCGCCTCGAACGCGTGAACGAGCTTCCCGAAGTGTATCGTCTTGCTCTGCGTGAACATCGGGTGTGCCTGCTCGGCCCTTAAAAGGACCTCGTGGAAGCTGCTAGCGAACAGCTCCTCCTGGTCCTTCTTGTCCAAGTGCCTCGCAAAGTTCCGGCCCCTCATCCCGAGCTTTTCACCGCAGAGCCTCTTCCAGCTCTCCAGGGTGTGCACACCCTCGCACAGGATCTTCCCCCCCACCGCCTCCCCGAACCACGCCGTCATCTTCCGAAGGCTCAGCATCCTCATCTTAACGATGGCGGCCCAGAACTGCATGCAGTGCCAAGCCCACTCGTCTACCTCCCCCTCCTCCCCCCCCTCAGCGTTCGCGTGTATGTGCCTGAACATCTCCACCCTCAGCCTCTCCACCTCCCCGTCTGAAGCCGCGTTGAAGCTCCTAACCTCGTCGAACGCTATTTCCGCGCACGACATCAGCACTTCCGTCGATGCAGTCCACTTCATTCCCGTCCCCCCCACGTCCGGGAACAGCATAGGCACAGCGTCAACCTCCAGGCCCTTCCCCCCTCCACTCTCCCTCTTTTCGCCTCCCTTCTTCTCCTCTTCCCTCCCGCCGACCGCCTCCCACCCCGCCACGCTCTTTGACCGCCCCTTCTCCTGTCCCCCCTTCATCCTCTTCTTGCTAACGATCCTCAACGCCTCTTTCAGCCCGCACTTCCTGTTCTCCATGCAGTCCCTCGCCTCCCTCTTCACGGAGTGCAGTAGGTTGAGAAGGTGCAGGTAAAAGACGCTCGCCTCCTTGAGCTTCAGCAGCTTCTCCGCCGTGATGCTCTTCTTGAAGATCTCCTCCTTCTCCTCCTCCTCCTCTTCCTCGGTCTTCTCCTGGATTTCCTCCTTCTTCTTCTTCCTCTTCCCCTTTGCGAATTCCTTCGTCGTCGCCGAAAGCTGGCTCCCTTGGTCCGTCGGCATTCCCACCATGGCTGCGAATGCCTTGATCCTCGCCACGTAACTGCAGCAGCTCCTCATGGTGAAGAAGAAGTCGTGCAGGTACCTCTCGGCGACGCTGACAACCCCGAGCCGGCAGACGAAGAAGCTGTGGCAAGCGGTGTTTAGGTCCGTCACCGGCGAGCCCTTTCTCTTACGAGCCCTGTCGAGACCTATCTTATAGGTGAAGATTTCAGAGATGGTCTGAAGTACGAACCCGAGGCTGTGGGGAGGAGTGGGGGGAGAGGGAGATTAGCGTGATGTATATTCGAACCCTCTCTTATGCTACTCGTTTCAATCGTAGCGCTCACCTTTTGTAAATCCTCCTCCCCCTGATCCCCCCCCTTCCCCCCAAATAACCACACCTCATCAATCTGATCATCCCCAACGGCGGACCGTTGCTCATGGTGAGCCTCTGCCTCCAAGTTTCAATCACCCTGTTGACACTGTAGCTCTTCTTGAACGTCTCTAACTTGCCCATCATGGGGCAAGGGTCGCAGTCTCTCACTATGTTACATAGCGCTTCCATCTCCTCCTGGATGAAGCCTGCCACGACGCCCTCCTTCCCAGCACCGACGAAGCCGCCCCCACACTCGTGCTCGTGCATTCTCACCTGCAAGCAAGCGTGAAGTAATCTTCTGTACGCGGCAAGCGGCGCAAACCCATCCACACACCCCGTGGTGCTGCAGAACTCGATGGTGTCCTCCACCTCCTTTCTCGCTCCTTGCATCATTGCCTTGGCCAAGCTTGGAAGCTTGGCTTCGATCTCATTGAACTTGCCCTGCATCGTATGGTTACTCAAATGAACAAGCGCCCCGACCCTATGCCTCATCCCTACACTGTACTTGTCGTTGTTAGTAGTACTAAGGTGCAAATAACTCGGGAACTCGGCGGCCCTGGAGAAGAACTGGTTGAGGTCCGCGGTCTTGATGAAGGTCTCAAAGTTGACCTTCTCTCCGTGCGCGTACCACGTCTCCCTGTAAATCTGGGAGATTTCGTTCGTGTTGACCTTGGGTGCTATGCACGTAATGACACTCTTAAAGCTCAGATAATCAAGGCAAGGTGGCGTCCTGTGCAGCACTTCCTCCTCCTCCTCCTCCCCTCCCCCACCTTTCCTTTGCCTCCCGTACCCCCTCTCCATGGCATACATGAGAGCCTGCGGGGTCGTTCTCCCTGCCGCTGCGGTCTCGAACATCAAGCGAAGAGCGCTAGTCCTGTTCACCTGCTCGCTCCTGTACGTGTGCATGAGCAAGTTTAGCAACATGTGCAGGTCGACGCACTTTATTTTGTTCGTGTTGACGTTGGGCATCCGACATTGGGCGGTGATAGTAACCGCACTAAGCGCCCTCAGTATGACGTCTCTGTCCTCCTGCACTGCCTTCGCGGTGATCAAGTTGACGGCCTTGGTCGCGTCCTCCTCGAGGACCCAAAGCGTCCTGGGCAGGGGTCCCAAGACCCCCTCCTCCTCTCCTGGCTCTTGAGGGAACTTGTCCTTGTCTTCGCCCTCAGTCCTCTGGATGAAGTCGTAGTGGTTCGGAGGAGGGTTCGGGAGGAGGGTCGCTCCAAACTGCTTCCTAAGAGTTGTGCCGCACATGATTTTCAGAGTCTGCAGGCAAAAACAGTAGAAAGTCATGTAGTCTTCCTGGTACGTCTCGTCGAGTAAGTTCCAAAACAGAACCGCCTCAGGCACGGGCGGTGACCTCTGGGCGAGTCCTTTGACGCCATAGTAGAGCGCCCACCTCTGCTCGTCCGCCTCGGCCATCAACTTGGCCTTGGCGTCCTCGTCGTTCTGAACTGCCTTTCTGTAAGTCTTGGATGCGGTCGATACGTTCTTGTTGCAATTACGCACATAGCTGCAAACTTTCTCGATGTACTCTTGAGGTGGTGCAAACCAGCTGTAAACAAACTCGGGGAACCTGGGGTGGAGGGGGGCGAAGGAGATTAGCTTTAAATATGTGTATTTTTTCGTTCTGGTCAACCCTGCCAGCAGCTCACCTGGTCCTCCTGCAACCCAGACCGCTCTGTAGTGTATAACTCCCACTAAATAGCATGCTGTCTTCCACAATTTTGCTGTTGAGGATGCTCCTCATCACTCTGAAGATCCAGAGATCGTCCATGCCCCTCTGCCTTATGATGGCAGGAGTCATTTTAGAATTCAGCATTTGCGTGATTTTCATCGTGTTCTCGTTAGTGACAACAGGGAGCTGTTCGTCCTCACTGTCACTATCACTATCGGCAGTATTCTTTGCTTCCTCGTCCACATCGCCCTCATCGCCTGACTCGCCTTTCCCCTCCTCCCCCTCCTTGCCCTCCCCGACTTCCTCCTCCTTCTTCTCTTCCGTAATCTCGGGTTCGATGTATTCTTGTTCATCTACGACGATGTTCAGCTTTGGGAGCATGAGCCTATACGCCTCGGCGGGGAGTTTCGGTGGCCCGGTCACGAGCTTATCCTTAATGTTGATCACGGCATCCAGCCTCCTGCTGCATAGCGCGCAGATTACACTTGACGGCGGAAGTTCTTTCTTTTCTTCTTCTTCTTCCTCCTCCTCCTCGCCGTCGCTGTTTCCTCTCTCTGCTCTACCCTCCTCCCCCTGGAGTAAATCGAACTCCTCCTCGGTCAGGCCTCCCTTCTTCTGGTTCATTAGGAGTGCCAAGAGCTTGTCTTTCCTGTCGAGTTCGCTCGTGAGGCCGGCAATGTCTTGCTTCAGTCCCTTCACCTCGTTCTCCCTCAGCATGAGCTTGACGGACACCGTCTTGTTCTCTGCCTTGAGGGGCATGAGCTCCTTAAGCTGAGAGGTTTGCTCCTCATTAACCTTCCTCAGCTTTAGCAGTTGTGCGGACATGTCGCCCCCTCTGACCTCCGCTGTGTCCTGGCTCATGGTTTTGACGAGGTTTTGCAGAGTGTGAAGAGACTTGTTGATGGCGTTGATCTGGAGAGGGGGGGCGGAAAAAATGTTAGCTGTTGGGTTCGTGAATTATATTCCGGCCAACAGCAGGCGCAAAAACGATGGCCATCTAGCGACTCGCTTCGCTCGCCTGTCTCACCTTCTCCTCGTACTTCTCTGCCTCCTCCCTCTTCTCTTCGTTCACGGCGTCTACCATCTTCTTGGCGGCCTCGAAGTTCTTCTCCACCTCCACCCTCATGTCTTCCTCGAACTTCATCTTCTTCCCCCTCAAGTCCTCCAAGTTGTCCCTGAGCTCCTTTACAGTCCTCGCAGAGGCCTCGAGCTGCCACAAACCGTCAGAATGGAGCCTGCTGACGTCCTGAAATACTCCTGCGTACTGTTCCCGTGCCTTCCTAAGGACCCTCCCCTGCTCCAGGCAGGCAATCTCTATCTGGGATGCCAAAGTGCCAAGGCAGAGGTCCGTGTGCTTCTGCGTATAGGCCGAAGTCGAGAGGGCCGCCTTCATATCCTTGAAGGAGGCCTCCCTGATACAGACAGATTCAGCGAAGTCCTCGCCCATCACACCCTCAGCAGCCTTGCAGAGCAGCTCCCTCTTGGCGAGATGAGCGTCGACGGTCGCCTGGATGGACAGGAGGTCTTGGTTCTTGGTCCTTCCACCGTTTCTGGAGGCAGAAATTACTCTGAGGACGGACTCGTACTCCTTCTCCAACTTGATTGCGGAACTTCGGAGAGCCGGAAGCTCATGGGTTGTACCAGCAGCCCCGGGGGGGAGGCGCCAGACCCCGCTAGGTTTCTGGGTGGCATTCTTTGACGGTGAGCTCACCGGTAGGAGGTTGGGGGGGAGGTTGTTCTTCCTCTTGCCCCCCGGGGGAGAAGAGGAAGCACCTCCTCCACGTGATGCTGACCTCGAGTTTGGCCTGCTCTTGCTGAAGAGGGGCTCCGTTCCTGGTATTCCCTGAGTGTAGAGGAGACGGCCCGCCTTCGCAGGGTCGTCCCTGCCTTCCTTATCTTCAGCTATGTGCTTCATAGTTTGTCCCAAATTAAAGCTCGCCCTAGCATAGTTTTCGGGGAGTTGCTTATGGCTTAACAGCTTCAGATTGGAAGGTTCTACCTTGTCAGGGGGCGCCTGTGTGTGAGTATATTTGCTCGGAGTGGACAGCTTGGAGCTAGAACCGGCCAAAGCCTGCTGCAATGATTTGGGCTGTTGCGAAGGAGGTGGGGTGTGGGGGGTGAGGGTTGAGCCAGGAAAGAAGAGGAACGATTTTTCGTGATTGCGAGTGTAGGAGGAGGAGCGATGGGTGACGGATAAGAAATGAGCGCAGCTCTCACCTCTGACATCCACGGAAACTTCCTGTGGAAAGTCTGCTGGAATCGGTTGACCGAAGTCTCTTTTTGGGTTCCTCTTTGGAGGACTAATTTACCACTCTAAGGTCTCCCAACGAAAATTTAATTGCATGGAAGCGAGCGTCTAAGCTTCATCTACTGATGGTGTAGTTTTGTGCGAAGCAAGGTTGAGCTTCTCCTCTTTAAGGTTTTCTGTGTCCTCTAAAATCGTCAATTTGGATGTAGCGCGAATAAAAATGTATTCTATCTGCGTCCATGCCTACTTCCTTCGACGCCAAAAGTTTGTTCTCCAAACCCTACTTGAATGCCAGGTATTCTGGGTATTAATCCTCACCAGGCATTCCTGAAATCTCTGTTGGTCGGTCATGAAGGGTTCTCATCGCACAAAAATCAACTCTTCAGTTCAACAAATAAAATATGGGAAACTGGTTCTCGTGTAGCTACGAAAAGGGCTGGAACAAGGGCAATGCGTGTCCTCCGGGGTTTATCACCAAAGAGAGCTGTGGGTTGTTCACTAACGACATTACATGCGAGTTAAGTGCTGCTCCATCGTCCGAGGCAGTTCCAGTGTCAGCTAGATACAATATTGGAGGAGAGAAGTGCACTTCGGACACGACGAACCCAATCGATGGGGGTGAAGTCCCTCCGTCTGCTGGTTCCTGTGCGAGCGGCGACAAGGAGATTGCGAAGCGCTTCAGCAAATGCTGCTCTAATTTTTTCGGAGCATGCGACTTGACCGGTTACAGCGAATTGAAAACGTGTGCAGAAGGTCAGGGCGATCTTGTATTCGATGTGTGGAGTCCTGATGGCTGCAAGAGCAAGGCTAATGGATTGTCAAACAACTTTCAAGCCCAACAGTGGTGCAAGGATGCAAATATGAAATCGGGATATTGCTGGATCCCTTACAGCATGAACGTGGACATGGATTGCTTTCCCTTTGACAAAGGGGGGGCGGGTCAGTGGAGTGGAGTTTCCGGGACTGCCACCTCCAAGTTCGGAGGCGAAACTGTGATCCTTGAGGGTGCAGGAATCCCCGCTTCTGAATTCCAGAATGCCGCATCTTCACATCACAGTGTTCCACTCAAGACAGCAAACATTGGGGCTGTCTCTGGTGTGGGCTTCATCGGGGCTGCCGCTGTCGTTGGCATCTTCAACAGGAGAAGAAGGCTGCGGGTCCCTAAGGGCGAGGTTCCAGCCAAGATGGAAATGTCTGGTAAGGGGGGTGTCATCGTGTAGGGGGGTAATACTTAAACTTTTTGATCTTATCCGATCTACTTTTGCTATATTACTTTTTTATAATGCCTGTACTTTCAACTTCCTAGATCCTTACCAGTACCCCCGGTTGATTAAATCTTAACCGTAGGTGGTGACGACCTCCTGTCCCGCTCCCCTAACGAGGAGGGCGCACTTGACACCCTCAAGCATGACGTCGACGTATCCGCAGAAGTCGGTCGCGTGCTCGACGCTCCTCATTAGGGGCAGGTTGGTGACGACAAGGTCGCTCTCTGAGCTGTACTGCATGATGCAGCGGTTGAAGGCGACGGCGGTTTTCATGCGGGCCTCGTCGACGTTCATCTTCTTGGCGACCTCCTTCGCCTTGACCTCGTCGGCCTTTTTGTTCTCCTCCATGAGCGGGGTGGACTGGACCTCCTTGGCGGTGGCCCTCTCGCTGAAACCGAACCCACTGAAGACCTCCGCGATCGTCTTGTGGCTCGTCTCCTCTGCCAAGCTGTGTCTAGCGACTTGACTCATTGTTGAGGGGTTTTCGAGGGCCCTCAAGAGCTCCCTCCTCTTCTGCATGTCAACGGTCTTGCTGTAAACGTGCCTCATGTCGCCCGCGATGTTGGTGTCCGAGAGATCAACGGTGAAAATCTCGGCAGCAATCCTGACCTCCAGCAAGTGCTTCTTCAGAGCGGCCTCCACGGTGACAGGGTTCTCCTTGGGGTTAGTCAAGACGGCAAAGAGCCTGAGCTTCCCCTTGTTCCTCCAGACCTTGTGCTGACTGATGAGGTAAGGGAGAAGGAGGAGGAGGCCGCCATCGTGGACAACCCACCAAATGTCAATCGTGCCCCCCTCAAGCCTCTGCCTGTCGCAAGGGTAGTTGGTGCCGCCCTTCATGATCATGATGGCCTTGTTGAGGTTGGTGAGGCCCTTGAGCGTGGTGACGAGCTCCTCCGAGTTTTTCCCCTTCTCCCAGTCCTCAGGCCAAGCCATGAGGATGGCGTTGGGGCTGAGGGGGCCGAGCCCGCTGTGGATGGCGGCGCCCCAAGTGGCCTCGGAGGTGGGGGCGTTGGAAGGGATGACTTCGACGAAGCCCTTGCAGCCCTCGTTCTTCATGTGGAGCCTGAGGATGGAGTAAGCGTCCCTGGCCCTCTCGCAAACCTCCTTGTCCAAGACGTTGCCCTTGAGGATGCTCGCGACCATGGTAAGACCCCTGCCCTTCTTCAGCTGGCTCACGAGTGAGATGAGCTGGGGGGACTTGGGGTTCCCGTTGTCGTCAATGTCAAGGAGAGTGAGGAGCTGAGGGCGCCAGTTCTTGGCGTGGAAGTTGTCCTTGACGGAGAGAGCGAGGAGCTCGTCCCTGGCGATGCCGTACCTCAGCCCTCTGACTGCGTCTCCCCAGTCCTTCACGGCCCCCTGCCTCCTGATGTAAATGTAGAGAAGGAAGAAAAGGACCATGGCGATGAGGGTTACGGGCATGGAGATCACGAGGCCAAGACCAACGCACCAAATGGCGCCGAGGAGGCTGGCCGACCAGTGGAAGTACTTGAAGCTAGGCCTGAACCCTGGGGCTTTGAGGATGGACAGCACGAAGCAGCTGAAGTTGACGCCGGCGTACATGAGGAGGAAGAAGAGGGTGATGATGGGTGTGATGAAGTCCAGGTTTCCCGCCAGCACTGGGAGGCTCGCGATGGCCCAGGTCAGCCAGAGGGCCCTGGAGGGTTCCGAGGAGGGGGTGGGGGGGGCAAAGGGGCGGAGGAAGGGGATGGAGTCGTCCTCGGCGATGGCGGCGAGCAGACGGGGGGCCCCGCACATGCTCTGGAGGCCGGCGCCGACGCAGCTCATGATGATCCCGACCTTGACGATGAGTTCATGAGGGTAGGCGACGGCGGTGACAATGAGCTGTGGGCGAGGGTGGCAGGAGAAAGAAAGCGAGGGTGGCGAGAGAAGCAGGGTAGCGAGAGGAGAGAGCGTCGGTGGATGAGATGGGGGGGAGTCAGCGGATGACGAACGAGCTGGCCTAGTCTTGCCCTAGCCCTCACCTTGTCTGCAATGAGCGCCTCGCGTGAGAGTGAGGTTCCAAACAACCACACAACGAAGATGTACATGCAAGTGGTACAAGTTATGGCACCGATTGTGCCGGTGGGGATGGAGCGGCCAGGGTTGGCGAGGACAGCGGAGCGGTTTGATCCGGCCATTATTCCGGTGACGGAGGGGTAGAAGAGGGCGAGGAGGGAGAAGAAAGAGGGGGTGATGCCAGTGTCAGGGTCCTCCTGGTAAGCGGAGTTTATGTTGTCGTTGGAAACACGGGCGGCAGAAGTCAGGTCGCCGTCGAACTTGTCGGCGGAGAATAGAACGACGCCTAGGCAAAGGCAGAAAATGGATATGAAGACGACTGCGAGGAAGACTGTGGCTGACATGTTGACGAACTTCACCCCGACGTAGCAGGTGAAGCTGACGCAGAACATGAGGATGAGGCTCTCGATCTGCGTGTCCCAGGCGAACTGGTCCTTGAGGTCGAAGCCCGTCTGGAAGGCCTCCACGGCTCCGAGGATGTACATGGAGGCCGCGCAGGTGGTGCCGAGGTAGAAGAGGATGCCGAGGGCCCCCCCGACCTCGACGCCGAGGTTCCGGGATATCACGTAGTAGGGACCGCCGGCCTGGATGGTGCCGTTGGTGGCAATGGCGGAGAGGGAGAGGGACGTGAGGAAGGTTGAGGTGACGCAGATGAGGACGATTGCGGTGGCCTGGATGGTCCCAGCCTGGGCGGTGATGAAGGGGAGGCGGAGGAAGAGGATCACCCCGAGGATGTTCTGCATGCAGGGGAGGTACTGCGTGGGAGAGATGGAGAGGGGCGGGGGAGGGGGGGTAAGTTGGAAGAGAGAGGCAACAAGCGGGAGAGGAGATGCATTACAATCAGAAGAGGTGAGGCAAGGCTTATCCTGCCCGCCCCCTTGTCCCTCTCACAACCCCTCCCTTGCCTCCAAACCCCTCCTTTGTCCTTGACCCCCTCCAACTCCCAAACCTCCTCATCACTCACCACCCCGAACATGGTCCCCAGCTTGGCAGTCTCCTTGATTTCCTTGGTCTTGATGCCCGACTCGATGTCCACGTCCGCCTTGTGATCTTCGACCCCCTGCGCCCTCTTGTCTAGGACGAACGTCCCAGCCTGGACGAGCTGATCAACGATAAGTCCACGGCCGCTGGTCGAAAATAGACTTGTTTCCATGGCAGAGTCATCGGGGGAGTCGGAACCGAGACTCACGCCGACGTCATCGGACATAAGCACCATCTCTGTGCCCTGCTGGGACGACTTTCTCTGAAACATGGTCCCTTAAACCGATAAAGATCTCGGGGAAAATTTTGACGGCCTTCGGAGGACCCAAGATCCCCAACATCCTTGGACTCCCATCCAGGATTTCTGAATGATGATGAGTCTTCCCAAGCCTCAACTGGAAGAATTGAGTGGGAACTGGAGGATCACTTTTCCGTCATTCTTTTATTGTTGAATTGACTTTTGTGAATCGATACTACATTGGTGTCGTTAAAACAATCTTTTGGTTGACTGCTTTCCTAATTTAACTCATCTTATTGCTTATTTAGGAATTAAGTTGGCAATAAATATTCTGTCCCGACCGAAGAGTCTTTCTCAGATTGTTTTGGGGCTTGTTTGAAGAGGATTTGGATTCATTTTGCCAAATACGGGGATCAATTATCAATACAGAAGCCCTGTTAAGCGCCCCTGTTTAGAGCATAACAACAACCCTCAATATGTCCACCCTATCCTCGGCCCTCTACTCCTCCTATGAATACCTGTCATCTTTTGGGGTGCAGGAGGTGGTCAACCCGAGTACTCCACTTGTTGACTACATTGTTGACAAGATGGTGCCGTATTTGCCTCCGGATGCTGCTGCTTACATATCCAACCCTTCCAACTACCCTGAGATGCTGGAACAGGTGAGAGCGGCAAGCACGAGACTACGCACGCACAAGACTGTCTGCGCGCACACACACACACATGTACACTGCACACACGCACGCTACACACACGTCAAATTTGGTGCAATTACTATCCAACTACTAACCCTCCTCCACTCTCCCACCCCCCCAATCCACCTAGGTCCTAATCTCCTTCCTCCTCCTCGTGGTCTCCTTCATTGCCCTAGGCCTCCCCTTCAACCTCAGCCTCCTCTTATACCCCGAGGGCCGGAAGTTCGCCTCCGAGAACCGCGAGGTGCTCCAGCACAAGCAGTTCGAGCTCCTCTGGGCCGAGATATCCTCCTGCGAGCACTCCCGCCTCGTCCTCCCCCCGACTTGCCGCAGGATCCCAAACTACCAGCCCCCGGAGTCGAAGCAGCCTAAGAAGTCGAGCGCGTCGGACCCGGGCGTCGAGGGGGACGAGAGCACACTTGGAAGGATCGGTCGTGCCGTCTCTGTCTTTGGAGACGTCGTGGAAACCAAGGTCAGGAACTTGGGTAGTAGGAAGAAGAAGAGCACCAGGGACGTTAGGGAGGACAGCATAAAGGAGGGGACGGGAGGGGACGTCTCGGAACGAACGGACGATAGCGAGAACAACGACAAAGGTTCACCTGATTATGCCGACACTGACAAGGCTTCCCCAGACAAAACTTCACCAGACAAAACTTCACCAGACAAAACTTCACCAGACAAAACTTCCCAAGACAAAACTTCCCCCGACAAAACTTCCCCAGACAAAACCTCCCCCGACAAAACCTCACCCAAAAAGTTAGTCGACCTCACTCCCACCAAGGAAAAGGACGATTCTGACCCGGCTGATGCTCCCTCTGCCTCCTCTGGCAACCCGAAGCTATCCAACCGTAAAGAAAACGACGTCTTCTCCTCCCCGAAGCCTTCCCCCGCCCTCCTCCCCGTCACCCCCACCACGTCCCTCTCTGTAGACGAGATGGATGCCATCCAGCTCACCTCCGCCAAGCTGGGGGACGCGGGGGGGCAGGGGAACGGCAAGCAAAAGGGAAGCGCGTCGGAGAGCATGAACTTCTTCGAGGCTGCGAGCAGCCACTCGGCCATCAGGTGAGAGAGTGACGAAATTTAACCACAGACAAGTTATTCCTCTCCCCTCCTCCTAACCCTCTTTGCGCAACAAAACCCTGCTAGAAAAATGTCTCAGCCTACCGTCCTCCCTGACAACAACGGTTACGTCTTTGACGGCATCGGGGAGGACAGGACCCCCCTCGTCGTCTTTGTCAACTCAAAGTCCGGGGGTAACCAGGGTCGGCTCCTAATCTCCCAGCTCCGGCGCGTCCTGAACCCCATCCAGGTCCACGACCTCGCCAGCGGCCCCCCCGACCGCGTCCTCTCCTCCTTCTCCGCCCTCCCCAAGTCCAGGATCCTGGTTTGCGGGGGGGACGGGACGGTGGCCTGGATAATGGACGCCCTGGAGAAGCTCGACATGAAGGAGTCGAGGAAGCCACCGATCGCTATCCTACCGCTAGGGACGGGGAACGACCTGGCGAGGATACACGGGTGGGGGGGAGGTTACAACAACGAGAGCCTGCTCGACGTGCTCAAGGAGGTCGGGAAAGGCTACGTCAGCCTCTGCGACAGGTGGAGGGTAGAGGTGGAGAAGAAGGGGAAGACGAGCGTCAAGGTATTCAACAACTACTTCGGGATCGGGGCAGACGCCCAGGCGGCCCTCGACTTCCACTCGCTCAGGGAGACCAAGCCTGAGCTATTTTTCTCCCGCATCACCAACAAGGTCTGGTACGCCGTGCTCGGGGCCGAGGACATCTTCAAGGCCAGCTGCGACGATATCCCGCAGAAAATTCACCTGAAGGCAGACGGCGTTGAGGTCGACATCCCGGACGACTGCCAGGGCCTCATCTTCCTCAACATTGACTCTTACGCCGGCGGCATCAAACTCTGGGCGGGAGGCACTTACCCGGGGGAGAACGAGGAGAAGAACGACGACATCGACGAGGACGACGAGGAGGAGGAAGAGGGGGTTAAGGGGGGGGAGAGGCGCCAGCGCTTCGGGTCCATGGACTCTCAGAGTATGCCCCGGAACAAGGAGGAGCTCGAGAACTCCCGCAAGAACGACTCCTCCTGCCAGGACGGCATGATCGACATCATCGCCATCAAGGGGTGCCTCCACCTGGGCCAAATCAACGTAGGCCTCAGCAGGGCGCAGAGGCTCTGCCAGTGCAAGGAGCTCGAGATGACCACCGAGAGGAAGTACCCCTGCCAGCTCGACGGGGAGCCGTGGGGGCAGTCGGCTTGCAAGATCAGGGTCACCAGGAAGGAGGAGAGCGCGACGATGCTCCACAGGGCGGAGACGAGGACGGGAGGGGACGTGGCGACGGAGATGGTTGAGCTGCTGGACTGGGCGGAAGAGAAGGGAATCCTCAACAAGAAGCAGCACCAGAAGATCACCAAGGAGTTCTCACGAAGGATCGAGGCCAGGAACCGCACGGTGGGCCAGTCGGGGAGCAGGGAGAACCTCCTCTCCTACGGGGCCAAGGCCATGACCAAGGGGTTCAACATGCCCTTCCTCCGGGACATGCAGCAGACCCCTAACAACAAAAGGAAGAAGGAGAAGGAGCAAGAGCTGCAGTTCCTCGACTACGAACTAGGGGAGCACAAGGGGTTCGAGAACGACGGCGATGATGCCGGCTGTGCCATAATGTAATACAAATCAAGTTGGGGAAAAGGCCAAATTAAAACGCACACAATTGGATTTGTTATTTCGTCAAGTTCCCACCAGCACACGTTCAGGGGTTTCGTCGTTATCGGTTACGACTCCCCCCCCCTCCCGCTACGTCGGAGCCCTTTTTATGCAAGGGATCGTCATCACGCTGACAAGTTTTTGGACGAGTTCAACCCCCCCCCCCCCCGCCTTCCCCCCCCCCACTATATGTCCCTCTGCTTGCCCCTGGCGCTTAGAGGTCCTTCCCGGCGGACTTCCTGTCCTGCTTGGCATTGGGCCTAACCTCATGTGTAATCCCAGCCTTCTCCTCCACCAAGCCTTGCATATAAGTCTCGTCCCCGAGCTCCTCGCACATTTGCCTGGTCGTCTTCTTCACGTACGATTCGCCCTCGATCCCAGTCTCCGGGGTGAAGATGCGGACCGTCGGCCAGCCTCCCGCGCCGGGCTGCCCCAATCTGGGCCCTCCCTCCTGCAAGCTAATGTCGCCGAATACGACAGTGTCACTGTGATCAGCAAAGCGCCTGACGATGGTGTTCCATGTGGGCGCCTGCTTACGTCATCAGCCTCATCCCGATGACGCGATGGTTCTAACAAGGACGGTTTTGCCAGCGGCTAAGTTATCGGCAAGGAAGGAGTGATAGTTTTCCTTTGTAAGCTTTGTAGAGTAGTTCCAATGATCCTCAGGGTATATCGCCATAGCAGTTGACACGATAAGTGTCAGCCCAACCAAGGCAAGAGCGAGAATGTGCATGTTTTTGATCCAATTTATTTGAGTATTTTTTTGGGATCAACAGTTGGAGCTCTTAGAGCTTTCACAGTCGGTTTATATTCGATCTACAACCTTCAATTGTATCTCATTCGTCCCTGGTAAACTGAATTCCCCGTTAGACTCAATACCACTAATTTAAAAGTCAGCCTTAATGTCGGCCTCCCTCGATGAGTCCTCTTCTCCTGCTAAAGACTCCATCCCAATGAATGAAATGGCGATTACTGGTGTGATTACTGGTGCGAGCTCTGATGGTGAATCAGATGATGAAAACGATGATGAAAACGATGATGAAAACGATAGCCTCGTGTTCTCCAATCGCACAGCGGAAGTGAAGGAGATTATAGATGAGTTTTGGGATGATTTTGAAGGAAAGCCTCGTAAACGAGGGTCAAAAAAGGTGCCGCCTCGAAAGAAGGAGGAGCTTGATTCCAACAAGTCTCCGAGTGAGTCCCTGAAAGCCTCCCTAGGATTTCATTACGACTACCTCGAGGCTATTTTCGGGCTCCTTATGTGGCTCCTCGGCGTGACCTTCCTCTACCAGTCCTCTGAGTACTTCGGCTTCAACTACCACCACCTGATGTATGAGGTCAGCCATCTTCTGGCGGCAACGTTCGTGGTGCCGATGGGGGTGGTTCTGGGGATGTACTGGTTGGAGGTTAAAAAGGACGGCGAGGAGATGTTGGAAGTCGCCAAGTTCAAGAGCGAAATCAAAAGGAGCAGTAGAACGAGCCGGGGAAAGAAAAGGGGCGCTCCTAAAGCTGGCTAAGTTTGTTAAATTTGGTTGCATCAATGTACACTCATCTGAAATTACTGCCTCCATGACTTCCTCCATCCCCTCCATAGCTCCCCCCCCCAAGTCCGCCCGTAAAGTCCAGTCCGTCTAGCGTTTCATCAATCTCCCTCCTAGCCCTCTCCTCCTCCGTTTCCCCTCCCCTAATCTCCTCCAGCACGTATTCCCTTATCTTGTTGGCGTCCTCCTCCCTCCCCATCCGGTCCGCCACCTCTGCCAGGTTAAAGAGGCTCGTTATGACGTCCGGGTGCCCGGGCTTCAGGGACTTCGACCTGCACTCGTAGGCCTTGATGTAAAAACTCTCCGCCTCGTGGTAGTGCCTGGCCGCCGAGGTTTTGTCGCGAGAGTGCTTGGAACCGAGCAGGGAAAGGATAACGCCTAGGGTGTTCATCCCGTTTGCCAGAGCAAGGGAGCGGACGGTGGTACCATCCTGGAGGAGGTCGATGTACTCAATTCCTTCCATCTCGGCTAGCTCCTTGATGGCTCCGCGACAAGTTTTCTCTGCCTTTTTCAGGATGTTGCCCGCGATTGTGGCCTTCGTCTTGCCGCCTTTTTTTGTCTTGGTCTTCCCGCCTACTTTCGATCCGCCCAGTGCCCTACTCTGAGCCGCCAGAACGGCAGAGAGGCTGAACGCCGCTCCGACCCTGTCCCTCCTCGCGTCCAGCAGGTCTTTTTCCGTAAATTTGTGGCCCTCCTCGTCATCGTCACCCTCGTAACCTTTCTCCACGTGTCCGGCCACCAGCTCTTCCCACTCTTTCGACCACTTGAGGGCCTCCTCCCCCGCCTCCCGAGCCCTGCTGAGCAGCCCCATCTTCTCCATCTCAACGTCCGCCGCCTTCTTCCCCTCCGAGTCCTCCCCCTCGGCTCCGACGTGGAACGCGTAGTCCTTGTAGCAGGTGCTAGTGTTCCTCATCGCCGTCGCGTAGCCCCTGCTCCTCCGGCCCAGGCTCTCCTCGTAGAGCTGGATCGACCTGTGGTAGGCCTCGATAGACTGGTGGTACTCCTCCTTAGTCTTCAGGACATAACCGTAGTCGTTGTAGGCGCGGGCGAGGGCAGGATGGGGTGAAGATTCGGGGAACACCTCCGCGGTCTTCTGGAGGATCTCCTTTGCGACTGTAAGGGCATCCCTGTCGCTTGAATTAGCCTCTAGCTTCCTCACACCCTCTTGGTTGGTATCTGGGAGTGTGGTGCTAAAAGATCCGGCGCTACCGCTCTCCAAAGCGCGCTTCAATTCCCTTTGGAGTTCCATAAGGCTCCTAATGACATCCTTTGTTTCATCAGTCGGCTGTGGTGTCGTCTTTGTCACTTCTACCTCGATTCCCTCCTTTATTCCCTCAATTCCCTCGCGCTCTCCCAGACTATCCTTCGCGTCTAAGCATGAATGTGTTAGTTGGATGAAGTTTCTGTGTTGAAGAAATGAGTTGAGCTTCACTGGAGTGAAATATGAGGTAGAGGTCGAGAGCTTCCACGCCGTTGGTCTGCTTATTTTGCCCATCCCCTTCTCAACCTGCGTTCTTATGGATCTAAGGCATGACAAACGTAATTTAGAGTACATGTTGTGTCGTTAGTTCAAATTTTAGTTCCGAGCGAGAGGAGAAAAAGAGGGTTGGAATTCCTTCACGCAGCTTGCTGGGAATTTTGATGGGTTTGTGAAGAGTTTGACAGAATTTTATTTTGGGATGCCACTTGCCGCGCGGCGCAGAGCGAATCAAACAAGCAATAATGGTTGGTTTCATCAAATTTGTTTTATTTGCCTATTCTGTCTATTGTTTCTATTTTTCCGTCACATCTCCGCTATCTGTGATTAATCCAAATCACTGAACCCGCTCTCCAGTCTCCTTCTCGGGCTCCTTGGGCTCTTCCCAACCGGGGTCCTGCTCATGCCCCCCATTGCTGGTCTTCCCGAGAAGCTCCCCCTCCTCTGCGGCCTGGAGCCTCCGCTCCCCCCTCCGCTCCCTGCCACATTTGACCTCACCAGGCTCGGGGACACGTTGCTTTCGCTGTCCCCGTCGTCGTACCTGATGTCGATGTTCCCGTTCATCCGGACCCTAACCACCTCCCCCTTGTACCACTTCGTCTTCCCACCGTACCTAGCCTCCACCTTCTGCCCGGAGAAGAACTTCTCCCTCTTGCCTCCCCCGCCCCTGGGGCTCTCAACGGTCTCAAACGCATCGTCCGAGTCCGCGCGTGTGTTGTTCCTCCTCCTAGGCGTCTGCGTGTCGTCCTTATCCCTGCTTCCCGCCCCGCCCACCTCCCTCACAAATGAAGGGTTCACGGCGGTCTCCCTCTCCCCGTCATCATAGTTTATGTCGTAGGTACCGTCACTCCTGATCCGGCTGACCTTTCCTGGGTACCACCGGGCCTTCCCCCTGTACCGAGCCTCGACTTTGCTCCCTTCCTCTATCCCTCCTCCCCGACCTCCCCGACCACCTCTGTCGTCGTCACGGTCACTCCCTCCAGCGAGCTTCCTCACAAAATCAGGGTTGACCCCGAGCTCCTTCTCCCCGTCGTCGTAGTCGACGTCGTACGTTCCATTGCTCCTGACCCTCGAGACCTTTCCAGGGTAGTAGCGGGATTTGCCCCTGTACCTAGCCTCTACCCTGTCTCCCTTTTCGATCCCGCCATCCGTCGAACTCCCCCCTCCCTCCAAAACCTTTACCAGGCTAGGGTCGACCCCGGTCTCTCTCTCCCCGTCGTCATAGTCTATGTCAACGGTACCGTCGCTCCTGACCCTGGAGATTTTGCCTGGGTAGTAACGCGACTTGCCCCTGTAACGAGCTTCGACCTTCAAACCCTCCTTGAGGTTAATGGATTGACTTCTAGGACTCCTGCTCCTGCTCTTGCCCTTTCCGGACCGAGGGGATTCCTTTCTACGAGTTTCAAGGCTCTTGATGAGATCCCCCTTTACACCGAGCTCCTTCTCTCCATCGTCATAGTTGATGTCGTAAGTCCCATTGCTCCTGACCCTCTTGATGGTTCCTGGGTAATACCTCGACTTGCCTCTGTACCTCGCTTCGACCTTGTCACCCTCCTCGAACTTGTCACCCACGTCGGTCTCAGAATCATCGCCCCGTCCTCCTCCGCCAGTCAACTTCACAGACTTCATATCGATGAACCTGTCCTTGTCACCGT
>BRYA01000003.1:21462-52155 GCA_030267965.1 Triparma columacea | reverse complement strand
GCCTCTCTTCTCAAGGCTCTTGATAAGATCTCCCTTTACTCCAAGCTCCTTCTCTCCATCGTCATAGTTGATGTCGTAAGTCCCGTTGCTCCTGACCCTCTTGATGGTTCCTGGGTAGTACTTCGACTTGCCTCTGTACCTCGCTTCGACCTTGTCGCCCTCCTCGAACTTGTCACCAACGTCGGTCTCAGAATCATCGCCTCGTCCTCCTCCGCCGGTCAACTTCACAGACTTCATATCGATGAACCTGTCCTTGTCACCGTCGTCGAAGTCAACGTTCACGCTTCCGTCAGAGTTGATCTTAGAAATTTTCCCAGGATAGAACTTGCCCCTTCCCTTAAACTGTGCCTCGCACTTGTCGCCAACACGAGGCTCAGCGTCACGTGATCCGCGCTTTGAAGGAGACCTAGATGACCCTCTCTTCTCAAGACTCTTGATAAGATCTCCCTTTACACCGAGCTCCTTCTCTCCATCGTCATAGTTGATGTCGTAAGTCCCGTTGCTTCTGACCCTCTTGATGGTTCCTGGGTAATATTTCGACTTGCCCCTGTACCTAGCTTCGACCTTGTCACCCTCCTCGAACTTGTCACCAACGTCGGTCTCAGAATCATCGCCTCGTCCTCCTCCGCCAGTCAACTTCACAGACTTCATATCGATGAACCTGTCCTTGTCACCGTCGTCGAAGTCAACGTTCACGCTTCCGTCAGAGTTGATCTTAGAAATCTTCCCAGGGTAGAACTTGCCTCTTCCCTTAAACTGTGCCTCGCACTTGTCGCCAACACGAGGCTCAGCGTCACGTGATCCGCGCTTAGAAGGAGACCTAGACGAGCCTCTCTTCTCAAGGCTCTTGATAAGATCTCCCTTTACTCCAAGCTCCTTCTCTCCATCGTCATAGTTGATGTCGTAAGTCCCGTTGCTCCTGACCCTCTTGATGGTTCCTGGGTAGTACTTCGACTTGCCTCTGTACCTAGCTTCGACCTTGTCGCCCTCCTCAAACTTGTCACCGGCATCGGTCTCAGAGTCATCTCCACCACCTAGAGCCTTGAGATTCTCGGGCTCAACAGCCTTGTCACGGTCTCCATCGTCAAACTTCACGTCATACGTGCCATCTCTGTTAACACCGTACACCTCGCCAGGATACATCTTGCCCTTGCCCTTAAACTTGGCTTCGACCTTGTCGCCCTCGCGGATCTTCGACTTCTTCGAAGGAGACCTAGATGACCCTCTCTTCTCAAGGCTCTTGATAAGATCTCCCTTTACACCGAGCTCCTTCTCCCCATCGTCATAGTTGATGTCGTAGGTCCCGTTGCTCCTGACCCTCTTGATGGTTCCTGGGTAGTACTTCGACTTGCCTCTGTACCTCGCTTCGACCTTGTCACCCTCCTCGAACTTGTCACCCACGTCGGTCTCAGAATCATCGCCCCGTCCTCCTCCGCCAGTCAACTTCACAGACTTCATATCGATGAACCTGTCCTTGTCACCGTCGTCGAAGTCAACGTTCACGCTTCCGTCAGAGTTGATCTTAGAAATCTTCCCAGGATAGAACTTGCCCCTTCCCTTAAACTGTGCCTCGCACTTGTCGCCAACACGAGGCTCAGCGTCACGTGATCCGCGCTTTGAAGGAGACCTAGATGAGCCTCTCTTCTCAAGGCTCTTGATAAGATCTCCCTTTACACCGAGCTCCTTCTCCCCATCGTCATAGTTGATGTCGTAAGTCCCGTTGCTCCTGACCCTCTTGATGGTTCCTGGGTAGTACTTCGACTTGCCTCTGTACCTAGCTTCGACCTTGTCGCCCTCCTCGAACTTGTCACCGGCATCGGTCTCAGAATCATTGCCACCACCAAGAGCCTTGAGATTCTCGGGCTCAACAGCCTTGTCTCGGTCTCCATCGTCAAACTTCACGTCATACGTGCCATCTCTGTTAACACCGTACACCTCGCCAGGGTACATCTTGCCCTTGCCCTTAAACTTGGCTTCGACCTTGTCGCCCTCGCGGATCTTCGACTTCTTCGAAGGAGACCTTGATGAGCCTCTCTTTTCAAGGCTCTTGATGAGATCTCCCTTTACACCGAGCTCCTTCTCTCCATCGTCATAGTTGATGTCGTAAGTCCCGTTGCTCCTGACCCTCTTGATGGTTCCTGGGTAATACTTCGACTTGCCTCTGTACCTCGCTTCGACCTTGTCACCCTCCTCAAACTTGTCACCCACGTCGGTCTCAGAGTCATCTCCGCCACCAAGAGCCTTGAGATTCTCGGGCTCAACAGCCTTGTCTCGGTCTCCATCGTCAAACTTCACGTCATACGTGCCATCTCTGTTAACACCGTACACCTCGCCAGGGTACATCTTGCCCTTGCCCTTAAACTTGGCTTCGACCTTGTCGCCCTCGCGGATCTTCGACTTCTTCGAAGGAGACCTTGATGACCTTTTCTTCTCAAGGCTCTTGATAAGATCTCCCTTTACACCGAGCTCCTTCTCCCCATCGTCATAGTCGATGTCGTAAGTCCCGTTGCTCCTGACCCTCTTGATGGTTCCTGGGTAATACTTCGACTTGCCTCTGTACCTAGCTTCGACCATGTCGCCCTCCTCAAACTTATCACCGGCATCGGTCTCAGAGTCATCTCCACCACCAAGAGCCTTGAGATTCTCGGGCTCAACAGCCTTGTCTCGGTCTCCGTCGTCAAACTTCACGTCATACGTGTCATCCCTATTCACCTTGAAGACCTTACCAGGGTACATCTTGCCCTTGCCCTTAAACTTGGCTTCGACCTTGTCACCCTCACGGATCTTCGACTTCTTCTTCCTTGGCGCATCAGAATCAGATCCAGAGTCATCTCCGCCGATAGCCTTGATGTTCTCGGGCTCGACAGCCTTGTCTCTGTCTCCATCGTCAAACTTCACGTCATACGTGTCATCCCTATTCACCTTGAAGACCTTACCAGGGTACATCTTGCCCTTGCCCTTAAACTTGGCTTCGACCTTGTCACCCTCGCGGATCTTCGACTTCTTCTTCCTTGGCGCATCAGAATCAGATCCAGAGTCATCTCCGCCGATAGCCTTGATATTCTCGGGTTCAACAGCCTTGTCTCGGTCTCCGTCGTCGAACTTCACGTCATACGTGTCATCCTTATTCACCTTGAAGACCTTACCAGGGTACATCTTGCCCTTGCCCTTAAACTTAGCTTCGACCTTGTCACCCTCACGGATCTTCGACTTTTTCTTCCTTGGCGCATCAGAATCAGATCCAGAGTCATCTCCGCCGATAGCCTTGATATTCTCGGGTTCAACAGCCTTGTCTCGGTCTCCGTCGTCGAACTTCACGTCATACGTGTCATCCCTATTCACCTTGAAGACCTTACCAGGGTACATCTTGCCCTTGCCCTTAAACTTAGCTTCGACCTTGTCACCCTCGCGGATCTTCGACTTCTTCTTCCTTGGCGCATCAGAATCAGATCCAGAGTCATCTCCGCCGATAGCCTTGATGTTCTCGGGCTCAACAGCCTTGTCTCGGTCTCCGTCGTCGAACTTCACGTCATATGTGTCATCCTTATTCACCTTGAAGACCTTACCAGGGTACATCTTGCCCTTGCCCTTAAACTTGGCTTCGACCTTGTCACCCTCGCGGATCTTTTGCTTCTTCTTGGCAACTTTTTTAATGTTGCGGGCTTTGACATTGTTTTCGGTCTCTCCGTCGTCATAATCGATTTTGTAGGTGCCATCTTTGTTGACCTTTCCTATTTTTCCCCCGTACCATTTTCCTTTCCCCTTGTATTTCACATCCACTTTTTCTCCTTTTTCGAAATCCTCCTCATCTTCCTCGGTTTCGTCCTCACTCGAAGATGTCTTGCTCTTCTTGCTCTTCTTGCTCTTCTTCTTCGGGCTTTTCTTTCTCTTCTTCTTTGATTCTTCCATCTCGCTTTCGGAGTCGTCCTCGCTTTCGTCAGAAGTGGTATCTTCCTCGCTGGAATCCTTGGTCTTCTTGCTCTTCTTTTTCTTCTTCTTTGGACTCTTCTTTGGACTCTTCGTTGCCCTCTTCTTCTTCTTCCTCGGGCTCTTGTTCTTGAGCTTGACGATGACGCTATCACTGGAATCTGTGTCCTCTTCTTCCTCGTCCTCGCTTTCTCCCCAGAGCTCGCTGTCCTCGCTTTCGTCATCCTCAAAGGTCGCCCTCTTCTTCTTTTTACTCTTTCTGCTCTTGCTCCTTGACTTCTTCCTTGGTGACGACTTCCTTGGTGACTTCCTCGGTGACTTCCTTGGCGACTTCCTCGTTGAGGACTTCCGTGACTTGGACCTCCTCGGCGACCTTCTCAAATCTTCAAGTTCATCCTCGGTCTGGTCCTCTTCACTATCTTCCGTGTCTTCGTCGGATTCTTCCTCTTTTCGGACCTTCCTCCTGCCCTTGCTCCTTCCCCTGCTCGGGCTCCTGTAAGTCCTGTCGTAAAGCTGGTGTCTCATCTTTCCTTTGTTGCCAAAGCGACCGGTTCTGTTCATGACTGGAAGGTCGCTGCCTTCGAGGCTCAGCGCTGCAGCAGCCCTCATAAACTCAAAGAAGTTAATATCCCTTCGCAGGCCGATGAAGCCTCGGGTTTTTAGGTACTCTCGGACTTCCGCCCTCGTAGCCGTGCTGCCGTATTCTTGGAGAGCCTGAATGCACTGTATGGGCGTGATGGCTTCCTGTACGCTGAACCTGTCGAAAATCTCTTTGAGGGTGGCGAGTTCCCTCACACCTTGCATGCCTTCGAAGTTGTCGCTGATATCGGAGTCTTTTGCGCTCTTTGTGCCAATCTTGCCCTTCTTCCTCCTTCCATAACCCTCATCGTCGGTACTTTCCTCGTCCTCGTCGTCCTCGTCGTCCTCATTCTCGCCCTCGCCCTTTTTCTTCTTGGATTTCTTCTTGGACGCAGGCTCCTCCTCGGCCTCCTCTCCCTCCTTCTGGGGCTTCAAGGTTACATGCCCGGTTTGTTTCAAATACTTAATCCTCTTGTTGACTGATGATTTACCAATTCCGTCCCCATCTCCTAGTCTCACATCAGGATCGGAACCCCCGAAAAAGTCGCAGTAGCAGACGACGAAATCTGCAAAGGCAACCCCTCCCTTTGTGCTCTTGTCGCTGCTCCCGGGCCCGGGGCACGCGTCAATGAAGGACTGCACCTTTTTGACCTTGAGCTCTTCGGGCTCTCTCCCAAGTGCCTCGAAGCACTCCTTGAGCTCAAACTTGTGAAGGAGGCCGTCCTTGTCTTCGTCGCATTTGTCGAAGTGAACCTTAATGCGGGCGATGAGTCTCACCCTATCCTCATCCAAGGTCGTGAGGTATTCGTCGAGGTCATCAAGGTCGACATTTTCTTCCACGTCTTCGTCCCTCAGTCCACTTATGGCAGCGAGAATCTTCCTCCTGTGCAGAGCGTGGTCGACTCCATACCTCTCCAGGTCACCCTCGACCATCTGCAACAACAGAGCTCCATTAACTTTGCTCTGACTGAATCTCTTCCTGTACTGTCCCAGATTGACTTCATCGTCTAGCCACTTCAAAACGTCGCCGACGCTCCACTCCCTGGGATTTCTATCCAATCGGTCGTCGTCATCGTGGAGGAGCCTGTTCTCGTTGACGATATCCTCGTCTTTGGTTGTGGTCTTCTTGATCCCTGACTTGGACTGCGCCATGGGGAACAACTGGTAAGTCGTGTAGCGCTGCACTTCTAGGTCCCTGTTGACCGCAAAGACGGGGAAGTCCCCGTACTCGCTGAGGAATTGGCGTGCACTTCCGTCAGGAACAGGAAACTCGGTGGACTGATCCGTACAGACGACAAGGCCCTGAAACTTGGCTTCCCCGTCGCTGATTGCCTTAAGAAGCACAGTTCTTTCTGCACACACGTTCAAGCTTGGGTCGGAAGATGACTCGACGTTGCAACCCACGTACATCTTTCCGGACTCCGTAAGGCAGGCTGCTCCGAACCTGCGGAAGGGGCGCGGGAGGAGCGAAGTGCGATGACCAAAGGATTGCGGGTCAGCTGGTGGTACTATTACTGCTCGTCGCTTTGCTTCTCGTCTAATCTCACCTCTTTCTGATTCCTTGCTCCGCTGCAATGTCACAGCACCTTAGAGCCCCGTCGATCATCTCTTCGAGGAAAGTCATGCCTGTCTTACCGATGGACTCCAAGCCGCTGAAGTGCCTCTCGTACGCTTCGTGTCCGTTCGCAATGGCAATTTCACCGACATTCGTGAAGTCTCCCCTGTGGACTGCGACGACCGATGAATTTTTGGTGTCAATGCTCATGATTGTCGTGCTGTTTCGCTTTTTATGTTTTCTCACCTTCTCCTGTAGTCACGTTCAACTTGAACTTGCTGTTGCTATCGCCGAGTGTTACAACCTCGCGGATGGTGTAGGCCGGGGGCTGGACTGTGGTGTGCTTGGTAGGGGACGAGGGGGCGTTTTCTTGCCCAAAGGGGGTCGATGAAGTCACAAGCTTGCGAATTCTCGACGCAGGAATGTCCCTGCGGGGGAGGGGAGGAGAGGGGTTAGGGGCACGAAAGGAATGGCGTAAATGTAAGATTTCCACTTTGCTAAATTACATCGCGCCCTCTGTTTCCTTCCATCGTCCGTCGTTGTGCTCACCTTTCCTTGTCTTGAGTGTCCTCCCAGATAATATCGTACGTCCCGTTGGTGTGAATGCGACGGATAACTGCAGCCCTCCAGAGCTTCGATGACTTCCTCTGAGCCTCAACATGCTCTTTGATGCGAAACTTTATCTTCTTTTGCTTCTTTTGAGACTGCAGAAGGCGGGGGAACGAGGAGAGTAGCAAAGGGACGTCCGGAGTGGGTGAGCCTAAAGCAAATAAACGTGTGTGCCTTTCGACAATTCTCACCTTCTTGGGAGACGAAGGTGCCTTTCCTCCTATTGTGACCGTCGATGAGGTGTTGTTGAGGAATTGCTGGCGCCCGCTCATTCTGTTTAAGATGTCCGCCATGGCTGGGGGTAGGGAGGGGGGAGGGGGGAGGAAGTTAGGACTAAAGCGGTCTCAAGTAAGGGACATCAGGGACGGCAACACACCTGCACTCTCATAAGAAGCACCACCAAGCTTGAACAGGGCGGTTGATCCCGATGCGTAATTGACCGCGACGTCATCCTTCGGCTGCGCGTTTTCTTTCGCAGATTTCTGGGCCTTAGCTTGTTTCTTCCTCTTTGCAGGGCTCGCCGACCTTGCTCCGACCCGCTTTCCAGTTGAGGGCGTGGGAGTCTTGAGGAAATCTCTAGCGAGGGCCATAACACGCTCAACTTGGGCCTCGCTCTTGCGCAGATTGGGATCGCGGGGTGGGACAGTCATCCTTTTCCTTCAATGTATGTGAAGAAACGACTGAGGGGAACCTTGGGCTTAATTGGGTTAAGGTACGACTACGAAACACTCTCTTGCAGAATATGTAGTTTCCGAGTAGTGGTGACTGTTGAATGTACTTTAAGGCGCCAAATTACGCAATTCTGGCAAATGAATTCAACAGCTTTAGTGATTTCAAAACTCCAGAATGAAAGAGAGAAGGGAAGGGAAGGAGGAGGAGGAGAATTTGAGATTTCGCTGTCCTGTTTTTTCACCTAGAGGCTGTGAAGAAGTAGTATCGTCTAAATCTCGGGTCCCTCGGGATGTGGCTCCTCCAAGTGTTGGGATTGTCGGTAGGTACTTTTTGGGAAGGGTAGTGTGGGGGGGGGGCCGAGGTTAGGGAGTTGGGAGGGGGTGGTGGGAAGGGACGGAGCGTCAAGTTCGGGCTTGTGGTCAATCGAGCTCAAATTTTCTAACGAACCCTTCGTCGTGTGTCGCCCTCTCGTCTCCCCCTCTTCACAGAAATCAAAGCTGGACTTTGTCGATGAAAATGGAAAACCTGTGCGAATGATCAAGGCGCAGCCGGCGTGGGTCAAGATGATGAGGGACCCTCTCAAAGCCTTGAAGAAAAAGAAGGCTGACTTTCTTTTGAATAATACGTACGGCCCCCCGTGGATAGAAAACGAGGAAATGTTCCAGGAGCTTATTGAGGAGTGCACGTCCAAGTCGATAGGGCTTCAAACCATACACGACTGCTTGACGCAGAAGCTCGACCCTAATTTACCATTCCGGAAGCACAACAACAATCGCGCAATGCACTATGCGGCGAGGCACGGGAACATTATGATGGCATTGATGCTTATTAGGGGTGGCGCAAAGATTGAGGTCAAGAACGCCCTGGGTCAGACTCCGCTGATGGTTGCCGCGAGCGGAAGATTCTCGCATCACACCAGCTTCTTGCGGTGGATTATAGGTAAGGGTGCCGACGTGCAGGCAAAAGACAGGGGAGGTAACACAGCTCTTGTTCTTGCTGTGATATCGTCAGCTCGGAACAACATTGGACTTCTCCTCCACCACAAAGCAACGGTGGCGTTCAAGGACAAGAAAATCGTCATGTTAGAGGACCCCGATGCGATCGCGATTGCCAAGTATTTGAGAGCAGTTGATAATAGGCTACCGATTGAGGATGCTGAGGGTAAGTGGGGGGGGAAGGGAGGGGAGGGAAGGAGAAGGAAGTATTCTTCGCCAACAGCTTATTACTTACTCCTACAATCCTTCGACAGAATACTTTGAAATCCAAGCCATGCTCGGTCCCACCGTCCTCGACAGGATCGTGGGTATGGGCCTGTGCTCCGAGTCCCACAAGATAGTGCAAATGCTTGAGCTTGCCGAGGAGGGAAAGTACCTGAACTACTACGAGATCCACATGCATAACTTGAACTCTGGGTTGAAGAAGTTCTTCTTCAAGTACATACTGAGGAGGAATGAAGTCAAGGTCGTTAAGAAGAAGCCTCAGCTCGTACTGCCCGTCCAAAAAGCTGACGAGGCGGATATCCTCAGGATGATGGAGGCCAAGAAGAGGGCCAAAGAGCTGAGGAAGCAGCAGGCTGAGTACGAGATCCATGAGAGGAACATTGAGGCGGCGAGGAGGGAGATCGCGGCGGTCCAGAGCGCGGATACGCTGGCGCTGCTTTACGGGAAGAAGCAGGCGGGACAGTGGTCAAGGAAAGTGGAGAAGAAGAAGAAAGGAAAGGAATCGATGCGGGACTTACTCCAAGATGGGAGGCACAAGAAGGAGGAGGAAGGAAAGACGCAGGTTAAGAGCAGGTGGGAATTCAAGGAGATCGAGGCAGACAGAAGCCTCGGGGTGAAGCTGGACGTCCATAAGTTCATCGGGTATGACGTGCAAGGGGGGAAGAAGACTATGGACGAAAAGAAGGAGGAGAAGGCGATTGCCAAATTGGTGGCCAAGTTGGACGAACTCGAAGGGAAGAAGATCAGCGATATTAAGTTCCACAAAAAGGATTTTAACCTTGGCGGATTTAGGGATCTAGCCAGCAGGGATAAGGATGGAAATATTGAAAGGTACAAGCATGGACAGAGGGTCTTGGTGAAGCCGAAGGAGAAGGTGAAGGGTGAGAAGGAGAGGGAGGGTGAGAAGGAGAGGGAGAGGGAGAAGGAGAACATTTTGGGGATCGAGGTTCAACAGGAGGAGGGGTACATCAGCGAGCTTAGCGGGGACGAGGATGATGGGGGTGTGGTGGGGAAGGAGGAGACAAAGAAGAAAGAAAAGCGGTCCAAGAAGAAGAAGAAAAAGAGAGGGAGGAAGAATGATTAGATTTTGTTGTTGTTGCTGGTACAACGTGAAAATCTATTTCTTTCATGATGATTTGTGGCAAATCCTGGCAAACTGTCCAAAAAAAATCCTGTCCCTCATTCTAGAGCAACGTTTCTCCGAATATCGCCAGTAGCCCGGACTTTGCGTACCTTATACCTTCCCTCGCGCTCAGATTTGAAGCCTTTGAAGGTCCCTTTCCCCAATTGGGTCAAGGCCGAAGAGGCTCGTGTTTGTCCTGTTTGAATTTTCCTAAGATCCCGTCGATATTCACCTTCTCTCTCCCCGTTGCCATCCCAATCTCCCTCTTTCTCTCCATTCTATCCTCACAAAATGAAGGTCTTTGTCCGTTTCCGTCCCCCTCCTGACCCTTCCTCCCCATCTCTACTAAACCTCTCCTTCACTTCCTCCCCCAATTCATCCTCCACCCTCCCTGACACCCTCTCCGTTAAGCTCCCCTCCACCCACCTCCCCAGTCACGCCTCAACCAACATAAACCCCCGCTACACCTTCCAGGACGGCGGCATCCTCCCCCTAACCTCCTCCCAGTTCCCCATCTACGACGCCGTCCTCCGCTCCGACGTCCCCAGCCTTTTCGAGGGCGTTAACGTCACCGTTCTCGCCTACGGTCAGACCGGGAGCGGGAAGACGTACACCTGCACGGGGGGGGAAAGCTACCAGGAGAGGGGCCTGATACCCCTTGCCCTCGAGGACGTTTACAGGCTGAGGGAGAGGGGGGGGAGGGGGGAGGTTAGGGTGCTGGTAAGGTTCGTCGAGGTTTACAACGAGTGCTGCTACGACCTCCTAGAGGAGGGAAAGAGGTTCAAGGACGTGGGGGAGTGGGAGAAGCTAAAGCTGGGGACGCACGAGGGGGGGGGGAGCTTCATCAAGGGGGCCAGGACCTACGAGTGCGAGACCGAGAGGCAGGCCCTGGGATTCCTGTTCATGGGGAACGTGAACAGGGTAGTTAGGGAGACCAGGATGAACAAGGGCAGCAGCAGGAGCCACGCCATCTTCACGGTAGAGGTGGAGTGCAGGGAGGGGAGGGAGATCAAGAGCGGGAGGCTCAACATTGTGGACCTGAGCGGGAGCGAGAGGATAAACAAGTTCGCCAGGGGCCGGGGGGGCTCGATGGAGGAGACGGAGGGCCGCAACATCAACCTGAGCCTCCACCACCTTCAAAGGGTCGTCCTGAACCTCTCGGGGGGGGGGCACGTGGGGTGGAGGGACAGCATGCTGACGTGGCTGCTGAAGGAAGATATCAGCGGGGGGGGGAAGGCGGCGTTCGTGGGGACGATAAGGATGGAGAAGGAGTGGTGGGGGGAGAGCGGGGAGACGCTGGGGTTCCTGGGGAGGTGCGGAAAGGTGCAGGTCAAGTATAAGAAGAACGTGTTCGAGGAGGGGGAAGGGTTCGAGGTGCAGCTGGGACTGGCGAGGAGGGAGCTGGATGAGGTGAGGGGGGCGTTGGAGGGGGAGAGGAGGGCCAGGGAGGGAGAAGGGAGGGCGTGGGAAGGGGAACGGAGGGGGTGGTTAGAGGAGAGGGAGGGGTGGGAGAGGAGGGTGAAGGAGCTGGAGAGGGGGGCGAAGGAGAGGGAAGAGGGGTGGATGGGGAGAGAGAAGGAGTGGGGGGAAAGGTTTGAGAGGCTTACGAGGGAGGGGAGGGAAAGGGTGAGGGGGTTAGAGGAGAGGGTGAAGGGGTTGGAGGAGAGGTTGAGGGCGGGGGGTGGGGGGGGGGGGGTGCAGGTGGAGGGGGGGAAGGTGGAGGGGGGGAAGGTGGAGGGGTGGGAGGGGGGGGGAGGGGGGTTCGACGAATTTGACGGCCTGGAAGACGGTGTGGGGGGCTCCAGTGATTTAGCGAACGGAGCCCCGGATTTCGAGGGTGCAGGGACCAGCACTCTTCTCAACACCTCCGAAGGGTCGCAGGGGGGGTACGACGGGGACAAGAGCATGAACAACCCTGACATTAGAGACGAGAGGGAGAGGGGGGTGGTGGATACTAGCGGGGAGGGGGGGGAGGAGAAGGAGAAGAAACACCTAAGCTTGAGGAGCATGGTCAAAATGAGAGGCATGTTCAGGAGGAAGAAGAAAGGATAGGGTGGGGAAGGAGCAGGGGACGAACGAGTAGGTTGCAAAGGAGCAGGTCCCCAAAGTGGTGTCCCCAAAGTGTTGAAGTTTGTTAATAATTTGTATACGAATAGTGGCCTTTTGTTGTTTTTATTTTGTATTTGTAAGATTCCTAATCTCGGCGTATCACCCCCCGCTTATGGGTGGAATGATGGCAACCTCATCCCCCCCCTTTACCTCGCAGTCCTCCCACTTGTACTCCCCGTTAACGCTTACCCCCCACTCACCCTCAACTTCACCCTCCTCCATAACGACGGGGGTCCTTGAGTCTTTGAAGTTAGAACGGATTGTTAGGAGAAGGACGGATAGGAGCGGAGGGGAAGGGAGAGGAAGTGTTGTTAAAGGGATTGTTGAACGTGATGGACCAAAGGAAATTAGATTTATTGTTGACATTATGTAGTTCTTTGTATGCTTTGAGAAGGCGGTAATATAGTTAGGAAGGGAGGGAAAGGGGGGAGAACGGAGAGAAAAGAGAAGAAAGGGGGAGAAAGGAGAAGGAATCGGAGAGTAGAAGAAAAGAAGGTGGGGATTTTGGAGAGAGAGAGCGAGGATGGGGCGTAGGTGGGAAGATTTAGGGGCTTTTGTGGGTGATGATGGGCTTAGATAAGAAGATACGCGGTATTTACGAGAATTGGGCACGTATGAAGTTGAGAAGGATTTATGGGGGATTTGAGAAGTTTATAGGTGAATTAGGCCTCAGATATGGCAAGTGGCGAGCGCAGAGTTCGCGCACTGCAGAGATAGATATAAAGTGCGTCGGTGTGTATAATTTTAGTGTCGTAAATGTGTAAATAATAACATTCCTTTTCGTAGCCATCACCCCACGTCGACAATTTGCCACCAATCTCCTCAATAAATTCCAGCTTGCTATTTATCATGCCTAAAGTTGGTGTACTTACGGGTAAAGACCTTACAGACTTGTTTGTCGATGCTAGAAATAAAGGATATGCAATCCCAGCCGTTAACTGCACGAGGTAAGTGAGATAGAGGCCAAATAATGCCATACAAACTTTGGGAAAATCACGGGGTCTAAAGTCTATTCCATTTGGATGCTATTTAAAGCCCCTTAGATGCCATGTATGCTCTTTTCAAACATATTTTCATCTCCGCACAAGCTTAATGGACACATATACACAATATAAGCCCTCCAAACGTCCCTCATCAAGATTTTTATCACTGCTTCTCCTGCAGTTGCGATGTGTGGCAACCTTTTTGCTTTTGTGCCAACCTTTTGCCAGCCTTTTGCGTCAACCTTTTGCCATTCTTTTGACGACAATATAATGACAACAATCTAACGCCCATAAACACACCCTCAAACCCTCAGCTCGTGCACAATCAACGCCGTCCTCGAGGCCGCAGCCAAGGCCAAGTCTCCCGTGATCATCCAGGTCTCCAACGGCGGTGGAACCTACATGCTCGGCAAGGGCATCAAGGTCGCCGACGCCGCCGTCGCCGGCTCCGTCGCCCTCGCCTACCACGTGAGGGCGGTCGCTAGCTACTACGGCGTCCCCGTCGTTCTACACAGCGACCACTGCGCCAAGAAACTACTGCCTTGGTTCGACGGCATGATCGCGGCCAACGAGAAGGTGAGAAGGAAGGAGAGGGGGGGGGGGGGCAAGGCAAGAAGAGTGCGCCATTGAGAGGGTGTTGTTGTTTGTTCCGATATATAGAAACAACCCACAAGTTCCAAACTTATATGATATGCGACACCATCAAAACAATATGATAGCACCCCCGTCCATTCTGTATTCCCCTCCCACCACACCTCACGCCCTCCCCGCCCCACCCCACCTCACCCTAATTGCAGTACTACGCTGAGAACGGAGAGCCCCTCTTCTCCTCCCACATGCTCGACCTCTCCGAGGAGACGGACGAGGAGAACATCGCCATCTGCGTGAAGTACTTCAAGAAGCTCACGGCCATGGGCATCTGGCTCGAGATGGAGATCGGCATCACCGGAGGTGAGGAGGACGGAGTCAACAACGAGGACGTCGACCCAGAGAAGCTCTACACAACCCCCGAGCAGGTCTGGAGCGTCTACCAGGCCCTTTCCCCCATCGGGGACATGTTCAGCATCGCCGCGGCCTTCGGGAACGTCCACGGGGTCTACAAGCCTGGAAACGTCAAGCTCAGCCCCGAGAAGCTAGGCAACCACCAGGCCTACGCCAAGGAGAAGCTAGGGTGCGATAACCCAAAGCCCCTCTTCCTCGTCATGCACGGAGGGTCGGGGTCGACGGACTCCGAGATCGCTTTGGCAGTCAAGAACGGGGTCGTCAAGATGAACATTGACACTGACACCCAGTGGGCCTTCTGGGACGGCGTCCGCGTGTTCGAGGCCGGGAAGCGCGCTTACCTCCAGGGGCAGATCGGGAACCCCGACGGAGCGGAGAAGCCGAACAAGAAGTTCTACGACCCCCGGGTGTGGATGAGGAAGGGACAGGAGAGCATGTGCAAGAGGGTAATGACTAGCATGGAGAAACTCAACAGCAAGGGGACCTTTGAGCCTGTGATGGGACAGGGGACGCCGCAGATTGGGGGGAAGGGGGGGGGGACGGGGGACAAGGGACTTGCGACGGCTGGAGCTGCACTGGCTGTCGGGGTCGCCATCGGGATTATGATCGCAAGGAAGTGAAGGGGGGGGGAAAGGGGGGGGGGGGAGGGAATTAACTCACACAACATCTATTGCAACATTTTTTAAGGGTGTTGGAAAACACACACACACACACACACCGTTTCGGGAAATGAAGAGTTTCATCAAAACAAAAACATTTTCTTTTTTCAAATGATGGGTTATACTCGGAACATGGTTAAAACCAACGGCGAATCTTCCATTCCCTTTGACTCTCCCCTTTCCCTTTCCTTTTTTGTCTTCTTCCCCCCGACAACGTCCAAAAGCGTCATCTTCAAAATCCCTTCCCCTTCTTCCCCCCTCCCCCTCACTCCCCCCCCTTCTCCCCCCTTTTCTTGTCTCTTTCCTCTTGCGCGGGTAAAATAGATTATAACTACTGGTTAACCTCGCAAGAGAATGAGTTCTGACTAAGGATAAGCGCGACAATGAGCCCGTACAACCCCAGAGCCTCCGCGAAAATAAGGATGAGGATCATTCCAACGAACAGCTTCTCCTGCTGACCGACAGCGCGGACGCCCGCGTCACCGACGATCCCGATCGCCATACCCGCAGCCATACCCGAAAGTCCACAGCAGAGCCCTGCGGCAAGGTGCGCGAATCCGGTGTAAAGGGAGTAGACGGATACGCCGTTCTGCGGTGGATCGATGGATCCCTGGATTATGACAGCGACGATTAGGCCGTAGATACCTAGGACACCGGCCATGACGACGGGGATGATGTTACGCATGACGAGCTGGGGGTTCATTACGCCCATGGACGCGATGCCGACGCCGGACTTTGCGGTGCCGTAGGCGGCGCCGATGTTGGCGAATACTAAGGCGGATGATACTCCGATGAAACCGAAGAAGGCGGCGGAGGGAGGGCAGATCTGGGGGGGGGGAAGTGGGGACAAAGGTGAGGGGTTGGTGTTGGGAATTTGGGTGTGGGTGGTGTGGGTGCGTGTGTGTGTGTGTGTGTGTGTATTTGTGATGTATTTTTGCCTAAATGTTCGCCTAAATGTTTGCATAAATTTGAGCAATTAATTTTGAATGCTCTCAATTTCCAGCTTTCACTTCAGCTTTGATTTCAGTTTTGGGGTTATGTTTTGTTTGTCCATTTTCTCACCTCATATGCTACGTTATCACCCATAATATAGTATATATGAACAGTTAATCTAAAGATGAGATTGTGTGAGTATAAGAGTTAGTAAGTGTATTTAAATGGCTGTAAAATGGGCCTTAAAAGTTGGGAGAGAGATCGAGGGTGGGAGTATCATTGGAGGGTAAATTTTAGTCAAAATTGTGTTACAACGACAATTAAGTGTATATACGATATCTATACACCCTAACGGACGTCTACATAATGAAATATTAGAGAATAGGCGTAATATCAACACAAAATGTCCTACCTAAAGATTTGGGTGAAACTGAAGGAGAAAAATGGGAGAAAATTTGGAGAAAACATGATGGGAACAGGCAGAATAATTAGACAAGCGTTGACGACTAATTTGAGCTAATTTAGGTTACGCCAATGTCGTGAATATTAGCAAGATGCTTCTTGATGCTGCTTTTCTCCTTCGCCTTATATTCACACCCTTCTTGAGGGCATGTATGCCATGTTACACCAATGTCGTGAATATTAGCAAGGTGTAACTTGAGGCCGGATCTCAGCTTCGACTTAAATTCACACCCCTCTTGCGGGCATGTATGCCACGTTACGCCAATGTTGTGAATACCAGCAAGGCGTTGCTTGATAGCGTCTCTCTGCTTCGCCTTATATTCACACCCTTCTTGCGGGCATGTATGCCATGTTACGCCAATATTGTGAATAACAGCAAGATGCCTCTTGATACTGCCTCTCTGCTTCGTCCTATATTCACACCCCTCTTGCGGGCATGTATGCCAGGTTACGCCAACATCGTGGATATCTGCAAGGTGCTGCTTGATACTGCATCTCGCCTTCGCCTTATGCTCACACCCTTCTTTCGGGCATGTATGCCATGTTACGCCAATATCGTGAATATGAGCAAGGTGGGTCTTGATCTTGACTCTCTGCTTCGACTTATACTCACACCCTTCTTGCGGGCATCTATGCCATGTTACGCCAATATCGTGAATATCTGCAAGGTGTAACTTGAGGGCGCCTCTTCTCTTCGACTTATACTCACACCCTTCTTGCGAGCATCTATGCCACGTTACGCCAATATCGTGAATATCAGCAAGGTGTAACTTGAGGGCGCCTCTTCGCTTCGACTTATACTCACACCCTTCTTGCGGGCATGTATGCCAAGTTACACCAATATCGTGATTATCTGCAAGGTGTACCTTGATATTGCATCTCGTCTTCGTCTTATATTCACAACCCTCTTGTGGGCATGTATGCCATGTTACACCAATATCGTGAACATTAGCAAGGTGGCTATTGATGCGTTGTTTCTGCTTCGCCTTATATTCGCACCCTGCTTGCGGGCATGTATGCCATGTTAGGCCAATATCGTGAATTTGAGCAAGGTGCCTCTTGATGTTCTGTCTCTGCTTCGCCTTATATTCACACCCATCTTGTGGGCATCTATGCCAGTTTACGCCAATATCGTGAACACGAGCAAGGTGGTCCTTGATATTGCATCTCATCTTCCCCTTATATTCACACCCTTCTTGCGGGCATTTATGCCATGTTACGCCAATATCATGAATTAAAGCAAGGTGCTGCTTGATGCTGTCTTTCCGCTTCGTCTTATATTCACAACCCTCTTGTGGGCATGTATGCCACGTTACGCCAATGCCGTGAATATTAGCAAGGTGTACCTTGATATTGCATCTCGTCTTCGTCTTATACTCACACCCTTCTTGCGGGCATGTATGCCACGTTACGCCAATATCGTGAATATAAGCAAGGTGCTTCTTGATTAGGCCTCTCTCCTTCGCCTTAAATTCACACCCTTCTTGCGGGCATGTATGCCACGTTACGCCAATATCGTGAATATTAGCAAGGTGGGACTTGAGGTTGCCCCTCTGCTTAGTCCTATATTTGCATCCTCTCTGTTTGCAGCGGTAAGGCCTCTTTTTCATCTCTTTTTTGTTATACTCATACATCCTCGCAGCAACCTGTCCATTCACCCCAACTACTTCAACGCCTCTGCTGTTAGTCTTCCTTTCAGCAATAACCTCCCCATCCTCATCACATGGTTGGCAAACAAGCAGATCATGCTGTACCACGTTACCATCTTCAATCATCTCCCCGTTTCCCGCTTCCTTGATACCAACCACTGTTGTTGTACCTTTGTGCTGTCCTTGAAGCCCAAGAAGGATACCTTGTTCCGTCGATGTAAATTCTTCCACCTTGAAATCATCTATTGTGGTGGTGGTATTTGGCGCAAACATGTCCATATCTGACGCCATATTCTCACTGGAAACCGACATGCTCGGCCCAGCAAGTGTAGCTTTGTTGAATGCTTCCAGTAACAGCTTAGCAAAGTGAGGACTTTCTTTGGAGATTTTGTTCCTCCACCAAAACCTTCTTTTCTCTCCCCTTTACGACAATTTTGGTTTCAAACCTTCATCACATCTTGCCGTTATCAATATTATCTTTCCTTCTACAACACTTAATTTCGCTTTCCTTCTCCCTTGGGCCATAAATCCTCGGGTGTCAAAAAAATAGGCCATCGTCACCACTTCCCCCTCTCCACAAGCCAACCACACGCACGAACCCAGCCTTCATAGACATGGACCTTTGGTTAGCTATCCCCCCACCAGCAACGCAGCTTCCTTCCTTCTTCGAATTATCCCTACTCCGTCTATTAAAAGATGCACTCATCTCAGCCTCAGGGAATCACCTAGACACAGCAATAAGGAAGGTTGGGCTAGCGGGATGGGAGGAGGAGGCGAGGGCAGTTGCTAGGGGGGCAGTTGAGTGGAGGTCCGTATCTAAGGGTGACGGACTGGTTGGGGAGGGAAGCTACGGACTCAAGAGGAGCAGGGTTGTAGGTGATGGACAAGGGAGGAGGATGGAGGATATGAGGACGGGGGATCAAATTAGGGCTGTGGCGATGGCGGTGGCGGTGGGGTGGGGGGATGGGAGGGGGAGGGAAATGTACGAGAGGTTCAAAAGGGAGACTGAGGAACACGCAGACACAAGGGAGGACACGGGGAGGTACGCAAGGTTCAGAAACCTCAAGAAGCTATTCGTTCGCGTGTACCCTTACATCAGGCTGTCCCTTTCGTCCGTGTCGATACTCTCGAGCTTCCTGTACTTACACGGACTGACGGTGTACCACTCCCCGACTGACTGGATGATTGGGCAGGTTGTTAGGAGGAAGACCATGCAAGACATTGAGGTTGGGGGGAAGGGGGGGGGGCGAATAAACCAAAGGCGGGGAGGGGGGGGGGAGGGGGGGAGAAGCAGGGCAAAGAAGATAGCAATGGCTGCGTTGTTTGCCTTCACCGTCTACGGATGGGTCAAGAACGCCGCTGAGGAGATTAGGAAAGCTCGGAGGGAGGGGAGGTCGGGGGAGGGGGAGGAGGGGCAAATGGAAGCGCCTGAAAGCTTGATACCTAAACTACCGGCATCGACAAAGAGGATAGTCACGGAGACACCTCACCTGTGCCCACTGTGCAGGAGGAAGAGGGTCAACCCTACAGTGGTCAAGGAGACGGGGTTCGTCTACTGCTACAGGTGCATCGTAGGGGCAGTAAGGACCGAAGGGAGGGATCCGGTTACGGGGGCGGAGTGCAGCGAGGACGGGATCATTAGACTCTTTGTGGAGGAGGGAGGGGGGGAGTGAAATTACGAGGAAGCGGATTTTTTCAATTCCAATGACATTGACGTCAATCACTTTAATTCTACCCCCCTCCCCCCCCTACGAACTCTTCTCCACCTTCTTCTCTCCCTTCTCCCAAAAGAAGAACCCTCCATCACGCAGTTTTTCTATGGCAAAAGGAAGGCTCCCTCGGATCGTCAACCAAATCAACGTGCACCAGAGCATTCCGACCCAAATCGGGACGTCCGAAGCCCCCTCGCCCCTGTACTTCTTCACAATCAGCTCATGGGTAAAAACCCCGGCGTATAGGGGGGCCACCACAAGACGAACAACGGCAAAGAACAGACCAAAGATGGGGTTCACGACCCTCAGCACAGCGCGGGGCCAACTCTTCCCGCCCTTGATACCCTGGTGGCAGATGTTAATCAAATTCTGCACCGGGTTCGTCACCTCACCCATGAAAATGAGTACCATCACACCATATGCCCCAGCAGAGTAGTAATGGACCATCGAAAGGTAAATTAGGCAGCCTGCATGGTGAAGAAGATATGAGTGGAGGTAAGGATCATCGCTCTCGTAACGTATCTCGTCGCGGATCATCATCAATGTATCCTGAATCATATAAGCACATGTGTAAACCAAGGTAGTACTGGTGAGCTCGTTCCACTCGTCAGAGAAGGCGCTCATTCTGGTTCCGATGTTATCAAACGACCCCTGCATATATAGCAGACGGTAAGTAGCAAAGCAAACAGGCACGCTGAACATTATTGCAACAAATGAGGAGGCAGCTGAAGAAGATCCATAAGTATCAGGAAATTTTAACAATTTCAGAACGATGATAGGGTGAGCGACGAGATTTCTTACTCCGAGCATAAAGAATACAAATTTCAGGATGCTTGGGTTCTCGAACTGTGTCATTGGGGGAGGGAGAACCGGAGGTGGAATCATGCTGTCGGGAAGGGGATATGGATTTGAGGATAACTGAGATAAAGTCGGGAAATGGGATTTGGATATTCGGATGACTGAGACGGAGCTTATTTCTGAATACAAGTAAAGTAGGTGGAAGATATATGGCTGAAGACTAAGGAATAAGGTCTTCGACGAATGTGTCTTCAATCACTCAAACTCTCCAAATAGGTGGGCAAAACCGCCAAAAAAATCTTGGAGTTGGTTTGATGGGATTAATCATCTTTGAATATTATTTACAGCGTCGAAAATATTTAATAATGATCAAATCTTATTTATTTGATTCCAAATGAAATAAAAAGTATTTTAAGAAATTCAATAATTATGCTTGAACAAATTTCCCAATATTTAGATTTGAAATCAATTTAAAGTCATATTCAATCAATGAATACATTATTGTGATTAATTAAAAGTATAATAAGTTTGTCCAAAAAATATTTTATTTGACGATCATAATGATTTTTTACAAGGATGTATCACTGAGCATCAAATTAAATATGATAAAAAATACTTTTGAATAATAATTGAAATAGAATAACCTTAAGAAGTTACAGTTGTCAAGAACCGTCGGTTATCAGCCCCTACTGACATCGGTTACGTACTCTTGGCCATAAAACATAACATTTATTACCTGCGCACTGCGACGTACCGCGAAATCATAAGTTGCCAACCTCCTTAATTCATTTCTGCAAAGCCATCTAAGATCTCAGACTAATAAAACACAATAACTTCAAAAACCTACTACAAAAATCACATCTGCTATTAATTCACACTAGAGACCAACACATCCCCCCCCCCTACCTTCGGAAGTTGCCCCCGTTTATGATGGAGAAGAACTCGCTTCTCGTTTTCTGATCCGTCTGGAAGCAGCCCAAGACTGAGCTGGTGACTGTGTTACTGCCGACCTTCTGCACCCCCCTCATGACCATGCACATGTGGCTGCACTCCACCACCACGGCGACCCCTAGAGGGTTGATTGCGTTCATGATCGCGGACCCTATTTCCCTAGTGAGCCTCTCCTGAACTTGGAGCCTCCTGGCATAAACCTCAGCTATCCGCGCGATTTTGCTGATCCCCAGAACCTTCCGGCGGGGGATGTACCCTACGTGGACCTTCCCGGTGAAGGGGACCATGTGGTGCTCGCAGAGGGAGTGGATGTCTATGTCCCTGACCACGACCATATCGTTAGCACCTCCCAAGCCCTCCTCGAAGATGGCGTCATTCGTAACCTCCTCGACCGTCTGGGTGTAGCCCTTGGTAAGGAAGAGAAGGGCCTCCGCCCATCTCTTGGGGGTCTTTACCAGCCCCTCCCTTTCAGGGTCCTCACCGATGCATTGGAGGATGGTTTCGCAAGCTCCTTTCATTTTCTCGAGTCTAGCGGGAGGAGGGGAAGGAAAGGAAAGCATGTGAGATGATGTCGTGCGTGCGGAAGAACGCCAAGATGCCACACCCACATCACTATCCACCACCCCACTCACCTTTCCTCGTCTGTCATCAGGGGAAGAGGAGGGGAAGACGTATCGGGGTTATTGGGACCCGCGATTCTGCTAAATGAACTCGATCTAGGCTTCTTCAACTCGCTACCGCTCTCTGGGGGGCTCCCCCCTTCACTAATTGGAGGAGGAGTCGGTGTTTCGCTGACGCTATTGGTCAATTCTTGGTGTGACACCTCAAGTTTTCGCTTACTACCTCCCTTCGACGTCGTAGTTGTTGATGCGTTATCGCTCATCTGTCAACCCTGCTCTAAGGCGTGTCGTTGACCCCTCAACAAATTTTACCAAATCAGAGGCTGAGTCCACCATTTCTCCCCAATCATCAATTTACTACATTACAGATGTTCAGAATAGCTCTTAGTCCAATTCAGCGATGTGCGATGTTGGGATACGCACAGATATCCAGCTTAGGTCTCCAATCCATGATTTCTAGAGTAGGGTTACATCGACGAACCGCCTTTGCCCCCTTATCTTGCCTCACACAATCTATCCGCGCTGTTCCGACGGCCACGGGAGATACCGTGTTATCTAGGTGAGAACGGCTAATAGTGTATTAGAAAAAATTGAAAGAGAGGTGTATGATGGTGGCAAGCAGGGACGGAGTTGGGGGTTGGGAAAGAAAAGGTGGAAGGGGGGGGAAGAAGCGATGCATAGCGATGTCTGGGGATGACTAGCCGAACCTTAAGAACTCTGCTTTTTCTAACGCACCCTCCCTCAACCCTCCAGATTCCCACCTCCCGCGTCTCTTTTTGAGGAGTTCATCACCTTCATAAAGCGCACCTTCCAGCCGTCGATTCGCCGCCGGAAGCGCAAGCACGGCTTCTTGAAAAGACTGAGCGATAGACACGGGAAGAAGATCATTAAGAATAGGCTGAAGAAGGGACGAAAAGAGTTGAGCTTGTGAGGGAAATAATGCTGTTTAGTGTAGAGTTGGAAAAGAAACGGCAACGGCGGCAATACTTTTTTTCAATGATACACAACCTTAAGCTCCCCCCTCTAATTCTCAAAAAATCTTATCCCCTGTCGGCACCCTCTCCCTTCCAAATTGGGTCAAATTCTGGAAAATAAATTCGGCACAAGAACCTCATTCCACCATCAACCTCAAAATGCATCAAAACGCCTCCCCCCAAGCCTCTAAGCTCAAACCCAAACATCGATCCCCCCTGAGTAGTTTAACGAACCTCCAATCCCCCTCAACTCCTCTTTCATCAAACACTTTTCGTCTTCCCCTCTCATCTTCTGACTCATTTTCCACATCTACAAACGCAAATGCGTCACAATTCATATCAAAACCGAACTCCTCAACTATGAAACTATCGCCAACACCTAAAGGGATAATGGAGCGTATGTGTATAGCAGATTTCAAGTTATCCTGTCAATTTCGAAATGATGCCACGGCTCTCAGAGCTGCTGGCTCAGATGTCCTCCCCTGTCATGCCATAACACCACTGTTAACACCGCTCGATACTGTTGATATTACTCACCCCTTCTCTGCATCGGACCTGTTGTTGACACATTCACCATTTGAAGGGGCTGTCAGTGACGAGGATCTACTTAGGAGGAAGAATTTCAGGGTTTGTGAGACGTCCTCGTCGAGCGCGAGTGTCGCTCCAACGTGCGCTCGTAATCCATTCGACTCGCCACCCCCAAAAGCTGCTGTTAACAGCGTGAACAGCGTAAACGGCGACTACATACAGAACCTCATCCTACTCCCACCCTCTTCCTCTTCCTCCTCCCCTACCTCCTCCAACTGCGTCGTACATCAAGCATCCACCTTGTTAATCGCGAAGACGCCTGTATGGTACGAGGAAGACGCGAGAAGTGAGATACAGTCGGAGAGGGAGAAGTTGATTTTAGGTGGTGGGGGGAGGAACCTTTTCAATCTCGTTGTAAAGGAGGAGGAGGAGGAAGAGGAGGAGGAGGAGGAGAGGCATGAGGGGAAAGAGGAAGGGGAAGAGGGGGAGGACAGTAATAAAGAGGAGGACATCATCGAGGTGAGCCCAGGCGAGTGACGACGATGTTTTAGTGACCATTAACACACAGCAACCCTTCCGCACGATTGGCTTCGCTCTGTTACACGCTCGCTCGCCTCACCACAGATTATCGAAATCCCCTCGTCCCCCCTCCCCCCCTTAACAACCCCCCCCGGGGTTCGAAGCATGCTAGCACCCATTGCATCAAAGTGGTCAACTCAGTCCGCTAGAAACGTCATATCATGCTTCCCCTTACCCCGGGAGGAGGAAGCCGTGTACATACCGAGCACCCCGCTTAGGAGAGTCACGGAGGGGATCGAGGGTGGATTGGAGAGGTTGAGGGCTAAGATGCACAGGCAGATGAGGGCGGTCAAGGAAGACATGGATGGCAAAGACACCACTCGCGTTGTCGACAAAAAGGCAGCTTTCAGATCGAGCCTCACGAAGCTATCGATCCCCCTTCCCCCCACCGAGACGGCAAAGGCGCTACCGCAACCACAACAGCAACCGCAACCAGACCTAGGTCCGCACGTTAGGGAAGTAATGGAAAGGTAAGAACTGACCAAATGTATCGCGCAATCATGAGCGAGGACAACAACGGGCGTTACAATGAAAGGCGGTGTTTTCATACTAACACTTGCTGCTCACTCCCCCGGGACCCGCAGTTTGCTGGCAGCTAACGTATGCACTCCGGCCTTCACACCATCTGCATTGGAAGCCACACTAACACCTTCGGGCTCGTTCGCGGAGGGGAAGAAGAAGGAGGAGGTGGCGGGGACGGGGACGGTGACGGGGACGGGGAAGAAAATTGAGACGGGGGTGGGGACGACGGGGGATGCGGATGGGAATGGGGCGAAGACGATGGTGAAGGTGAATGGGGGAGGGGGGGATGTGAACTACAATGGGGAGATGGAGACAGGTCTTGGAAATGGTTACACTAAGTGGGCGAGAAAGCATTACAATGTCATGGTGGACATTAAGGACAGGGGGAGTTGGGAGGAGAACAGATGAGACGATTGGATTAAAAGAAGTTTCGGTGTCAAATGCAAACCAAAACGCCTTCTCTTCATGAAACCCTACGGCCCAAACTTCACCACCCTCCCTTCCCCTTTTCGTCCATGTTCATCGTCTTTGCGAACTTCTTGAACGCTTCAATTTCCTCCCTTTTTCTCTTGCTCGACCACCCTAGCTCCTTGGCCATTATCGACGCTACCTGATCGACGCAACTTACTGCAGCCTCGCTGTCGATGAAGGCAAGCCTCGTCCGCCTCGCCAACACGTCCTGCACTGTTAGAGCGTACTCCTGCCTGCACGCGAAGGTGACCTCAGCCAGCAAGAAGGGGTACCTTCCCTGCAGCCTCTTTGCCCCGTAGACTGGATGAACGAGGCTTTGGTCAGAGTACGGTCCCTCCAACTTGACGAGCTCTGCAATCTGAAGAGCCCTCGTGCCGTAATTCGACACCAAGTGCCTGCTCACGTCCAAAGGCAAGCCGTATTCCTCCCTGAGGGTAACGTTGATCCTGTCAAACTTCCCCCCAACCACGACGCCCATCCTGTCTGCTCCTATGATGCCGCGTCCCTCAGTTACGCACTTCCTAACCTGTTTCCCCTTGCTCAGTTCGGGGTTGACCTTGAGCACCATATCGACGACCTCCTCAGCCATCCTCCTATAAGTGGTCCACTTGCCCCCCGCAATGGTGACCATATTGCTTTTGCTAACCTCAATGACATGAGTTCTCGAAATGGACTTGGTGTCCTTCTTGTTTGGGTCCATCACGAGAGGTCTGATCCCACTCCAAGCCGCCTTGACATCCGTGCTATTCACGGACTTGTCACTCTTGAGGTATTTGTTGGCCTGCAAAGAGTGAGCGTGTAGGAGCGAAGGGGGTTAGAACTGTGCTTCGTTTGCCGCAATAAGTTTATTTAGCGCGCCATTGTCGTTGCTTTGGTCCTCCTCGCCACGCGCTTGCACTTTTTGTCCATTCTCACCTCCTCTATTATGAAGCCGACCTCCTCGTCAGTAGGGCTAGGCTCCATGGAGATCTCGGTGCCGCTGTCAGTCGTCCCGCTGATTGTCCCTCCCTCCCAGGGGAGGAAGAAGAGCACCCTCCCATCGCTAGTCTTGGGAACAATTAGCCCGCAGTTGTCGGGGCTGTAATGATCCGGAAGCACTACATGGACACCGGCCGCGCCCTTAATGATATTCTGCACCTTGGGATCGTCCATCTTCCTAATCCCATCGCTAAAGGGCCCCGTCGCGTTGACGACGCATTTTGCCTTAACAACGAACTGCAGCGGCGAACGAAGCGAGCCGTGGAAAGGGTTGTGTTGGTGGGCGACTAGCGGGAGAGGGAGGGAGGGAAGGTTGAATCGATGACCGGAGCCAAAGAAACGTTGCATCAATTTTATCGCTGCGCTCCTCCTAGTCTAGTTAAAGTGCCTTGCTTTCCTGAAATCCCCCCGTTCTCACCTTCTCCCCCGTCTCCTTATCCCTAACTTTAGCTCCCACCGTCTTGCCCTTCTTGTCCTTCAGGATACCCTCAACCTCCACCCGGGAGGCGACGCACGCACCGCTCTGACACGAAGTCAGCGCGAGGTGCAGGGCCATGCGGGCATCGTTCATCTGGCCATCGTAGTACACAATGGCGCCCCAGAGGCCGTCGTCCTTAAGCATCGGGAACTTGTACTTAGCCTCGTCTCTCCCGACAAAGTAGCTCCCCGGCACACCGGTGTCCCCATGCGTCAGGCTAGCGACGAAGTCGTAAACTTTTGCGCCCGCCAGGTAGTACGGTATAAAAAGAGGATCGTACCAGTTCTCCACGTACTGGGGGCGACGAGCGAAGCAGGCGACGAGCGAAGCGAGTCGCGGAAGGGGTGGGTGCGTTATTGGGATGCGTGAGTGGGGATTGCGTTAGTGGAGTTTCATTTCAAGCAACAGTCGAGCAGGAGTAGTAGGTAGTAGACGAAGCCCTTCTCACCATGGGTATCATGATGGGGAGGGGCTTGTTCATATAAGGCGCGGCCTTGAGCATGTGGGCGCGCTCAGAGAGAGCCTCCTTCACGAGTTCGTACTGGCCGTAGTCAAGGTTCTTGAAAGCGTTCTCCAGGTACCTAATACCCCCGTGGATCAACTTGGTGGACCTTGGTGCGTGGTTGGTGTGCGCGGTTAGGGTACGATGCAGGGTTAGAGCGATGCGATTGAGTTGCCAACCAAACAAATCTCCCCATACTCACCTTCCGCTTGTGCCGCCCCCGAAATCCCCACCCTCCACACAGGCGGTTGAGAGACCCCTCGTAGAAGCATCAAGCGCCGTTCCCAGGCCGGTCGCCCCCCCGCCGATTATCAACACGTCAAACGTAGCGGACTTCAATCTCGAGATTTGGGAAGCGCGGGAAGGGGCATTGTAAGGCAGGACCTGCGGGTGGTGTTGGGGGAGAGGGAAGGAAGTCTAGTCAGTCGATATTTCAACAGGAGGAGGAAAGCCCATAATCCACTACCCTCGATCATGCGGCGACCTTCAACGCCAACGATCACTGCGAATGAAAAAATGATGGTTTTGCTTGATGGGGCCGATGATGCTCTTGATGACTTCTCTCTTGAAAGCATGTTCCAAAGACAACCCCAGACTTTCGGACATTTTCCCACGTGAATGTACCCCATAAAGTTACATCCTTTGCACGATACTCACCACCGTACCGTCCTGACACAGAATTGGCACCATCTTATTCCCTTGCTTCAGCGATGGTTTGCCCCAACTAGTTGCAAGAAGACGTTTGTCGTCTGATTCAGACGACGCTATGGTCGAAGGGACGAGAGACATCGCATACCTCCACATTTTGGCTCAACGATAGCAGTTTTAAACGAATTCTGGTGTTTTGAAGATTAGCTCGAAAGTGCTGAAGTCATTGCTGAAGTTAGTTCGGTTTCCGGAAAGGAAAATCTCTGTTGAAGAGCACATTCACAGACAGTCCCCATCCAGTCCCACGCGGACGTTTTTAAGCTCGCCCAGGTCCGACCGACTCCCTAGAGAAATGCATTTGAGTCTTCTTCCCGCATGCCTGTTAGTCCTCCACTTCTTCCCTTTGGCTCTGTCTTTGTCGACAGGGTGGCAGCTAGTTAGCACCCTATCGTCTTCGACAGAAGCAGATACAATAACACTGACGGGGTCATCCACTCCCTATGAGGCTTCATGGGCAACAGCAGAGGCTGCTTTTGCGTTCCCTCACCCTCTCCACCTTAGGTGCGACGCGTCTTCCGGCGATGCTTGTGTGCTGTCTGGGTCGGACTCTTGGGGTGTGTTGATGCTTTTCACTGGCACGTCGAGTGAAACTACGATCTCGGACGTCACTGTGAAGTTAGGGAATAGAATCGCAGGTGGCGCGGCATATTGCCAAGAGACCAAAACCTCATTTACGAATGTCTTATTCGTGGATAACAAGTGCGGGACAAATTACTATGGCGCTGGAGTTTATGTGAGAGATGGATCAACCGTTACAATCGAGCGTTGCACATTCCAACGCAATGTGGCACCTGGAAGTTGGGGCAGGGGAGGAGCGATGTACATAGATGATGGCTCCGTGGTGACCATCACCGGCTCAACCTTCTCTTCCAACACTGCCAACGCAAATGAAAACTCGGGTGCTGGTATATGGTTGCACTCTGGTGCAGTAACCCTCTACGGGAGCACCTTCGAAAACAATGCGCCCAACGATTTAACGCAGAACGGTGGTAGTATAGAAGTCTCAGGTTGCGCCGCGGGGTATAGAGGCACTATGGGCGACTCTCTGGCAACGTTTGGCGAAAATATCATAGGATCTCTCTACTCCTACTCCTGCTCGGCGTGCGAGGAGGGCAAGATGAGGTGAGGCGAGGCGAGGCGAGGCGAGGAGCGGAGCAAGCGCAACAATTCTCACCCACCATTCCAACCCTCAGCCGCGTCGGCGATGCCGTGTGCACGGACTGCTCTGCCGGAAAGTTCAGCGCCTCAACCGCTTCTATCTCCTGCTCGGATTGCGGCGTTAACAAATATAACCCCTTCTCGGGGTCTTCGTCGTGCTTCGAATGTCCAACCGGTCGCTACTCCTCTGACATGACTTCATCAAGCGAAGACTCTTGCATATATTACGCTCCCAACTCCCTAGCCCAAGTTCCTCAAACGGTTGTTGCCGGGGATGTCGTGGTAATCCCCCTGACCCTCCGCCAACACACGAACGACGCCCTCCTAGGCTCCACCGCTTTCGGGTCAGACTGGGTGATGACGTGGGCAAACACGACAATCATATCTTCTGCCTATAATAGGTCCTTCACCAACGACATATCGAGCACCGGAACTTACTCCTCCGGTGCAGAAGGCCCTCAAATTACAATGCAATTCGACGCCGCCGTCACCTGGTCCGTGAGCATAACCAACCCTTTGAATGGTGACCACTTCAAGGGCTCTCCATACGCTGTCCAGGTCCTTCCGTCCATCTCCGAACCTTCGAAAACACAAATTGACCTTCCATCAGCAATTACTGCCGGGGACACCTTTGAGGGTTCCGTCCGCACCTTCGACTCCTTCTTGAACCCCACGTTCTCCATAATGGACACCGTTATTTGGTCCCTCGACGGGTCAAGCAAGGTCAACATTGCAGAGCGTTCCCCTTCCTCTCACAGCATTAAAATTTCCTCAGGCGGCGCCGTGGAAGTCTCCGGGAACTACCAGCTTTACATGAGCCTCAACGGAGTGAGCTTGCAGTCCTTCGGCTTTGTGGTGCTTCCGGCTGCAGTTTCGGCTGCAGCCTGCACACACAACCTCATTAACATGGGGGACAAGACCATCGACAGCACCACCGAGACAATTTGGGAAGTTTTAGTTTATCCTCGCGATATTTACGGGAACGCGGTTGCCGACCCAAGTATTTGGTTCACCTTAGTAACGTCAATAAACGGTGGTAATGAGCAGTCCGCCATCCTTAACCAGGGCAACGAGTACAAGTACGAGCTGCATATTTCTGCCGGCGCCACGCTCACGCTCTACGTTACGTTCTACTTCAAGGGCACCACCGATCAGATCGGGGACGCCTCGCCCGTCGTGATCCGGGTCGAGCCGAAGCCCGTGGAGAGCCTGGTCCCGATATACGTCGGCGTCGGGTGCACGCTGCTGCTCATGCCGCTGAGCATCTGGGTGTACAAGCAGGCGGCGAGCAGGGGGATCGAGAGGGGGAAGGAGAAGAGGCTGATCGCGGCGGACAAGCTGGCCCTGATGATTAGAAACAGAAAGAGGGGCCAGTACTTCTGGCTCGCCGTCGAAACCATCGACGTAATGAGCGACTTCTTAAATTTCCTCGTCGTAGTCGTCGGGGGCTCCGGCGTCAACTCCCCCCAGTTCATCCTCCTCTTGGCCGTCGCGTTGATGAGCTGCCCGACCGGTTTCTACGGCGTCATGATCCGCCTCCGTATGATCCACGGCCTAACCAGGATCATTGAGGGGGACGCAGAAACCATGATGGCGTACGAGAAGGCCATGAGCCACGTGGACGGGGGAGAGATCACGACGGAGAACTACGCCATCAGGCTGGATTTCTTATCGCTGGATCTGACTGTCATCGAGCTGGCGCTCAGGGGGATGGTTTTGGAGGATATACCTAGCACGATCGTTAATCTGTGGTTCGTTGCGAAGGCAGGTGATAGAAAGTTTTCGGTGCTTATGCAACTTATCGCCGCTTTGATAAGCGTATTCTTGATTGGAAGGAAGAGTGGATTGATCTCAAAGAGGACCGAAATCATTAATGTGAAGCGGGACATTGAGGAAATGATGGAAAAGGAGGGAACGGAGGATACTGGTGTGGAGGGGGGGGTGTCCGAGGAGACAGGACTGGTGACAAGAAAACTGTCCGGGAAGCTTTGTACGGAGGTCTTCGGGAAGCAGTCGAGGTCGACAATGAGGTTGAACTCAAGGCAAGGGAGCAAGTTGCAGGGGATCGTCGTGGAGGCTGAGGGCGCCAGGGCGACAAAGAGGTTGACCGCAAGGTCTGGGAGCAAGTTGCAGGGGATCGTCGTGGAGGCTGAGGGCGCCGGGGGTGGGGGGGGGGGCGCTGTGATAGTTCCAACGCTCCCGGGATGAATATTTCGATACATGTTTTTAATC
>BRYA01000003.1:11300-21430 GCA_030267965.1 Triparma columacea | reverse complement strand
CCCCCCTCCCCTGAATCCTTCCCCCATGATCCCTCCCATAGTGTTGGGCATGATGGGTATGCTTTCCCCTCCCACCGGTACTCCCACAGCCGCCACGTTATTCAAGTTCGTAGTCCCCCCTCCCCCCCCCCCGTTAACGAAGGAACCGGCGAGCTCGCCGAGGACGTCGTCGACCCAGCTCTTCCATACTGACCAGTACCTCTCACCACCCTTCATCCAGGTGTCGTTGTGAGTCCCGTTATCCACCCTGTAAATGCGGGTCTTCGTGCTAAGGGAGGGAGGATGGGGGTAAGTAAATTTTATTTTTTAACCTTTTCTTGAAACGTTGTGAACCCCCCCCCCCCACTCCTTCTCACCTCCTCTCCTTAGCCAGTTCGTATAGTTCGTCCATCTGTTCTACAGGCACGAGTTCATCCCTCCTCCCGCTGATGAAGAGTACCGGCACATTGAGTTTCCCCACGATCCCCCTGCTGTCCCACCCGATCCTGAGGACGAGTCCCTTAAGCGGCGCCACCAGGGGCATGACCTTGTCAACCATGTCAGATATGCTCGTGAAGGTGTTCTCTACCACGACCCCCCTTATACCCAACCCCCTCTCCATAGCGTGCCCCGCAAGGTGGAACGCTACAGCCCCCCCCAAGCTCCTCCCGAAAAGGAAAAGGTTGTCCCCATCGAACCACCTCCCCGGCTGCTTGCACCAACGGAGTACGGCCTCGGCGTCTGACTTCAGACCGGCCTCGTTGATCTTGGGGTCCCCCGGGCTCTCACCGTAACCCCTGTACTCAACCATGACGACGTTGTACCCGAGCTTCCACATCCTGTATGCGTTGGGTAGCCTGAAGCCGATGTTCCCGGCGTTGCCGTGGAAGAAGAGGAAGGTCGGGGCTGTTGGGTGGCTCTTTAGGACCCACAGGTGGACGGAAACCGTGGGGGAGGTGGGGACGACGTGCTCGTCGAAGGGGATGCCGAGGTCAGCGGGGGAACGGTAACCGGAGGGGTTCTGGGAGGTTAACTTAGGCATGCCACCGATAGATGGGAAGTACAGGAGGGAGTCTAGGCGGGTGGGTGGGGAGGGGGGAGAGCGGTTAGACGTCGATGTGGGGGTGCGGGTGTGTGTGTTGGTGAGGGTTTCCCATGTAATAGAAGTATAAGAAGTATTGTGGGTAAACGTTGAACCCTTCCACCTCCTCTTTTCTCTCTCTCTCACACCTTGTGTGTGTGTCTCTCTCTCACACCTTGTGTTTCACACCTCGTGTGTGTGTGTCTCTCTCTCACCCCACCCCCAACTCTCTCACTCCACCCCCAACCCTCTCACCTTGTTTAACATAAAGCAATACAATTGTAAGCAGGACTAAACCCCCACCTCCGTACATTCCCGTCGTGAAAATCGCAGCTAGCTTCTCAGTAAGCCACGACATGGTGAATTATGTGTGTGTGTATGCGTGCGTGTGTGTTTGAAAATTGGAGAAGTGGATTCAATTTTGTTTTACGGAGAAAGGTGAGGTGGTGTATCTCTGATTGTGGCTGATTGTAGACTTTGTAAGGGATTCTATTGTAATTATTGGAGATATTATACGTATTGTGACAATTTCTGCGTATTTTATGAAGAAATTGAGGAGAAAAGGCAAAAAGGAAATGAGAAAAAGAGGCAGAAATAAATTTATCACTGCATATTTGGCTATTTGTGTGGATTTTAGACTGGATTTTAGGACTTAGCGCTTTTCACGACGTAGAAACGCTTCACAAAACTATCAGCGACACTACTACCTACACAATATCCAAACACAATGCCCAACTCAGCAGTATACTCTGGCGTAGAGAGCTTCTGTGATGATCATGAACTCACAGAGGTGACTTTTGCAAAGGGAGTAACAACGATTGGCTATCACGCCTTCAGGGGATGCTCCTCCCTCGCAGCCATCACAATCCCAGACGGAGTGACGATGATTGACAAGAGCGCCTTCAAGAAATGCTCCTCCCTCGCAGCCATCACAATCCCGGACTCAGTGATGACGATTGGCCGGGGCGCCTTCTACAGATGCTCCTCCCTCACGGCCATCACTATCCCGGACGGAGTGACGACTATTGGTGAGGCCGCCTTCTGGGGATGCACCTCCCTTGCAGCCATCACAATCCCGGACTCTGTGACGACGATAAGCGATGGCGCCTTCTCTGGATGCTCCTTCACATCCATCACAATCCCTGACTCAGTGACGACAATTGGCGTTGACGCTTTCAGGGTATGCTCCTCCCTCACTGCCATCACAATCCCGGAAGGAGTTACGGAGATTAGCGGTGGCACCTTCTACGGATGCTCCTCCCTCACAGACATCACCATCCCGGAGGGAGTGACGACGATAGGTAATTATGCCTTCTGGGGATGCTCCTCCCTCACAGCCATTACAATCCCGGACTCTGTGACGACGATTGACTATTGCGTCTTCTACAGATGCTCCTCCCTCGCAGCCATCACAATCCCTGACGGAGTGAGGACGATTGGCGATCACGCCTTCAGAGATTGCTCCGCCCTGACGAAACTCAGTTTATCTCCTGCCGTCTCCGTCGGTATCGGCTGCTTCTCAAACTGCACTGCCCTAATCTCTGCTGCTGCCGATCAAAATATGTCGACTGTTGAAAACCTCCTCAATTCTAGGTGGCACCGCATACTTAAACGCGTCACTGTTCTGTCCTGCCTCAAGACACTCTTTACCGACGAAAAAAAGAGGAAGCGCCTTGACGGAGGTGAAGCGCAAACACTTGGGGTAACTGCGGCACGCAAGAGGCTCCCGAAGGTTATGTGGAGAGTTATTCTGGAATTTCTGTAACTCTAAAATCAATGTTGAACAGTGTAGACAAAAAGTGTCTTAGTCCTTAGCTCTTTTTTATGCAACCAAAGGGGACAACAAAAGGAGGGACAGTCTAGGAATTCCTAAAAGAGACAAATCCCCTCCCACCTCCTCCCTCATTATCTTTCTTCACACCGCGTCTTACGACAAAAAATCTGCGAACTCCTTTCTTATCTCCTACTTTAACCCCCAAATATAACCCTAAAAAATGCGTTTCACAACCTCTCTTGCATTGTTTGTCCTTTCCCCCCTCATGGTATCTTCCTTCCCCTTCCGTTCCATCTTCTCCCGTCTCCCTTTCCCCCGTACCTCCCCCTCCTCCGATCCCATCTGTTCTCTCCCCGGTGATCCTAGTCTAATCCTAAGTGTAACCTGCGATTTAGGTTCCAACAAGTTGCAAACAATGAAGGATATATCGTCCCTAATTTCCTCCGTAACCGGGAAGCCCGAGTCTTACGTGGCGGTGTCTTTGACGGACAACGCGTCGATAATTTGGGGGGGTCAAGCTGGACCCGCGGCACTGGGGTGCTTCTACTGCATCGGTCAGATAAATAAATTAAACAATGGCAAGATACAGAAGGGGGTCAGCGACATACTTAAGGTACACGGGGTTGGGGAGGACAAGATATACATCAACTATTTTGATGTGGAGAGGGAGAACTGCGGGTGGAGTAGTAGGACCTTCGCGGGGTGACCTGCAGGGGGTGGGGGGGGGGTCCGCATTTTATTTGGGGTTTGGATAGCCTCCGCGGTCCCGAAGGTGGGGGGGGGGACAAGGGGAGGGGTGTGGGGTGGTCGTATGACGGAATAACAAGGGGAGGGGTATGGGGTGGTCGTCGTATGACAGAATAACAAGGGAAGAGTTGTCTGAGATTGGCCTTCGCTTTTCGCCTTTTTCGACTGGCACTGAAAATGAGGTGATTTATATTACCTTGCACCAACTACATTAACGGAAGCACCTTGCCCCGGTCTGCTGGCGCCACTTCCTTAAGCTCTATTTTCTTATCCTTTTTCAACTCGCCAACCTCGTCACCATCGCCAACCTCGTCACCATCGCCAACCTCCCTTTCATCCTTGTCATCGACGTTTGTCACCCCTTCCTCGAGGGGGGCAAGAACGAGGGCAAGCAGTAGGGGGAAAACATTCACGGATGTCAACATCACATCAAAGAAAACCATGTCGTTCAGGTTCTCGCCGTCCAAATTCACTTTGATAGCCAGAGCCGCTATCAGCGTGTACAACAGCTGCCACTGGGCGACTTCGGAGATGCGATCATTTGACAAGTCAATGAAGGGCTGACAGCCGGCGTAAACTCGCATAGCATTTATGCACATGATTAAGCTAAAGAGGACCTGGGCAGCAGTTCCGGGGGCGAGAAATACGAGGAACCCTGTCAGAGTGAGCTTCCTCATTGTCTCAAACAACTCAAACCACCAGTACTTGGGCTCGTAGCTTTCGTATAGGAAGCGCAAGCTCTTCATGTCGGGATATTTCTCCTCCAACTCCTCTCTTTCCTTGAGGGTCTCTCTCAAGGCGTCTTCGTCGGACATCCTGTGCTCTTTCTCCTCCTGGCCTGGATCAAGGAGCGCCTTCTTCTTCCAGAGCAGGTAATAGTACATTGCTGGGATCCCGATTGGATAGACGAGAACCATGAGGCTGGCGAACTGCACGAATTGGGAGTGCTGCGGTGCTTGGCAGTCTATCGAATAGTCTACCTTGAGGAAGCTTCTCCCGGTGTCAAATGCATGGCACGCAAAGGTCGAGAAGATTTTAACCGACACGGTAGGAAGGACGAGAAAGGTCAGCACGAGAAATGTTTCGAAAACCTTGATACGTCGTGAAATTGCCTTATCGTCGGACCGCCTTGAGAGGAAGATGTAATAACCAATGAGGACGGCAGATATTAAGATTGGCAGCAGCGTATACACCAGAAGCGAATTGTAGAAGTCGGTGGGAGCCATGCAGCCCAAGGGGAGAATGGAAATGAAGTCCAGGGAGACGAGCCCACCGAGGAACGAAGTTACCTTTTTGTAGTAGGGGGGGAATTCGATGCCAAAGAGAGATCCGAGGCCCCCGACTACCTGAAAGTAAGCGAAGACGATCTTGGTTATTGGCTTAGCCTTCTTCAGCCTCTCGGCGGCCGCGTCCTTCAACGCTGCCGTCTTCCGCCTTGTGAGAGGAGGGGGTTCCGTCGTCTCCTCTCTTTCCTCATTTCCCTCCACTTCTAACTCTAGCTCCCCGCCCTTACTTCTTTTTCTTTTGAACATGATGTAACACGGGACGAGAAGTACTAGAATGATCGCAACGATTGCGATGATGACAAAGGTAGAGGTGTTTGCGGTGCATTCGTAGCACGCCATTGCTTCTCCAGCGCCAATTGCAGCAAATCCTGAAGCGCAGACAGCACATAAGGGACCTTCATGGCCATCGGCGCAGTAAGAGGAAGGGTCGGATCCACCAGCGCAATGGGCCTCGTTAAGACAAGGCAGGATCTGAGTTGAATTTGAAGTTGTTCTGTAGTAACCTTCGAGAAGCTCCAGCGTATAAAGGGTCATCGCCGATGAATTGGCTGAAACCCCCTCGGGAACCGAGATGGCCTCGTCAGCAGTGGGACTCTTGTAGAACCCAGGCTGACTGACGCACTCAGTGTTGTTTTCATTAGCGACCAGATTGGCGTTGCAGGAGAGACAAGAGGGAGAAGAAGTCTCAGGGGCGATTGAGGCTGGCCCGCACTGCGTGCACGTTCCCGCTCCAAGATTAGAAAATGTCCCTGCCTCGCAAGAAGACTCTGCAGTTGCCTTTGCTGGACAATATTTTCCAGCAGCGCAGGTCAGGCACTCGGTTGGACCATCGAGAGAGTCGGAGAATGTTCCAGCGGGACAGTCGGTGCAAGATGATGCTCCATTGTTGGAAAACTTCCCCGGTGGACAGGGCAACATTGCGTCTGCTCCTTCGTTGCAATATTTACCCGCATTGCACGCTACGCAAGCAGCGGCCCCTTCCGAAGAGCTATGGGTTCCCTTTGGACATATTTGGCAGGAAGCACTTCCAGCTCCACTGAAAAAGCCGGGAGGACAAACTGACATCTCCGTTGCCTCGTCGACACAAGCAGTCCCAGGATCACAGGTAGTACACTCGCTAGCCCCTCCTGTAGTGTTAGAGTACGACCCAGCTGCGCAAGAGATACATGCTCCAGCGCCATTGTTCGAGTACTTCCCTGCAGGACAATCTACCATCTCCGTTGCCTCGTCGGAGCAGAACTTCCCGGCGTCGCAAGTAGTACACTCGCTAGCCCCTCCTGCAGTGTTAGAGTACGACCCAGCTGCGCAAGAGATACATGCTCCAGCGCCATTGTTCGAGAACTTCCCTGCAGGACAATCTACCATCTCTACGGCCTCGTCGGAGCAGAACTTCCCGGCGTCGCAAGTAGTACACTCGCTAGCCCCTCCTGCAGTGTTAGAGTACGACCCAGCTGCGCAAGAGATACATGCTCCAGCGCCATTGTTCGAGTATTTCCCTGCAGGACAATCTACCATCTCTACGGCCTCATCGGAGCAGAACTTCCCGGCGTCGCAAGTAGTACACTCACTGGCACCATCTTTTGTGTTCGAGTAAGACCCAGCAGAGCAGGAGGTGCATGAACCAGCCCCAACACTGCTAAAGGTACCGTTTAAACACGTCTCCCACATTGTTGCTCCCGAAGGACAAAACTTTCCAGCGTCACAGGACAAGCATGAAGCCTCGCCGTCTTCGCTAGCGTAGGTGCCCTCTGGACACGTTGTGCACGTGCCTGCTCCTGCTCCGCTAAAGGAGCCTGCGAGACAAGTCTGCGACGAGCGAAGCAAGGAGAGGAGGATTGTAAGTAAATAAGCAGGGTGTAGCTTGCGAGAGCGTTGCATATCAATAGTGAACGTGTTGCTGCTCGCGATGCATTTCCAATTCATGTCTATTCTTACCTCGCTAGCAGTTGCCTCTTCGCTGCATGCGGTCCCAGGGTTGCAGATGGCACACGACCCCTGGCCCTCCGCAGGAGCGTATCTACCCGGTTGGCAAGCCTGGCACTCTGATCGAGGACCAGAAGCAGGGGACGACTTCCCTGCGGGACAAAAAGTGCAATCAGTCTCTGCAGTGGAGCCCTCAGTGCCAAGGTACTGTTGGCGTGCGGTGGACGTGTGGTGAGACGTGTAGTAGTCGTCGTCTTTGTGTATCTTCCGAAAATCCCATCTCACCTTTCCGCTTCCACACTCGAAGCACCCATACCCAACTGAAGGCCCGTATTTTCCTGCTGTGCAATTTGTGCATCCCGTGAAATCATCTGAGTTTGTCTTTCCGGCGTCGCAATCAGAGCAAACAGACGACGAGGAGGACCCTGTGGCTGATGGGTTGGCCTTTCCCGAAGGGCAAAATGTGCATGTCTCGGCCCCTTCTGTCTGTGGCGTGCAGAAAAATCGCGCTGACGAGTTAGATTGTGCGATGAGGGAGTGGAGTGACCGAGGAGCGAAATGGCTGTAGGAGCGCAGAAATCTAGGCAGCTGTGCGCTCCTCTGTTCCTCCGTCATTTTAATTCCTCCTCCTTTACCATGAGCACATTCTCACCTCCCCGTATTTTCCAGCTTCACAGTAAACGCAAGCGGTACTCAATGTTGAGCCTATGTTTGGGTTGTACCTTCCAACATTACAAACCGTACACTCAGCTACGGTGGCGTCTTCAACGCTGTAGCGGCCGACTGGGCAGTATTCGCAGTCCGACTGTGCCGTGCTGTTGGTGTTGGAGTTGAACCTTCCAGCTGGACAAATTATGCACTGAGAACTATCCTTGGCATCGTTGTACTTGCCGATCGGGCAAATCTCACATACTGCGTGTCGAGTGAAATTAGTTTTTGGTTGGTTAGATCAATGTCCTTGCAACCTCCTTGCCGCAAAAGGTTCGCTCTCACCTCCTCCGCCAGCACTTTGCCCTGAACCTGGACTGCACGTGAGGTCGTTGGTGCAGCCGGTCTTATAAATGTTCGCCCAGGATCCTACCTCGCATGTTGAGCACGATGTCTCGCCTGCAGCTGCCGTGTACGTTGCGCCAACGCAAGGGGAACATATCCCTGCGCCATCGGAGTTTAAGGAGCCGTACTCTCCTGGACTGCAGGGGGAACACTCGGTGGCCCCACCCCTCAATTCTGTAGTAGAACCTGGAATGTGAAAAGATTCAACGAAACGATGGTGTTAGCTTGTTGAACGCGCACGCTAACTCCTTGCCCGACCCTACTCACCTTCGGCGCAAGGTTCGCACGTGTTAGAATCAGTATTGAGGAAGTACGTAGCACCGCACATGCAAATATTACTGAACGCCGAACCCTCAACGTCTCCGGTCACAATGAGAGCATCGCCGCTTGGAACCGCCGTGCCTAAAGAGGAAAGAAGGTTCGGGCAGGAATCGTGCAGAGTCGTCACTTTAGAGGAACCCCCTAACTGATGTTCTATATGATACCGGGGCCCTAACCCTTCCGTGGAAAAGGTGGTCCCATAGACATCCAACGAACCATAGTCAACGAAGATCAGGACCCCACCGGAGTTAGATGTGAAGATGCAATACATGACTTCTGCGGCAGACTCAAATATATAAAGTCCCTCGCCATACGATGAAGCCCCCCCCCCGTTCCCAACTGAGAAGACCAAGCTCCTCAAAAGAAAGGGAGAAATCTGGCCAAACATGATTGATAAGCACCTAGTATCATAAGTAGCTTCGAGAATACATCCCGCATCGTCATTCTCGCACATGATACCTCCAACCCGGTTCGGGTCGATCGTTAGCATCGAGCGCATGACTCCAAAATTGGGTGATCTTTCATATGCTTTAACTTGGGAGCAAGCTTGATAATCGACATCGTGCGGGTACTCTTCAACGAATCCCTCCCAGTAACACGTATAGGTGCCCGTCTCCATAACGACGAAACCCCCGCTGGTAACGGTCCCTAACACCAACGCTCCTTCAAGTGCTCCTTCAAGTGCGTAACTCATAAGCGGGTGGTAATTTCCTCCTCCGTCATGACCCCAGTCTCCGACCGCATTGTGTAGTTCGTACATATCCGACACGGCTGTGACGGGCCTACAGAAGTGTCCAACATATAGGGATGTTGTTCCTGCAGGGCAGGTCTCACAAGAGGCGGCCTCGTCACCGACTGAAGAGGGCTGCTCCCTGCGACGAAAGTAAGACGAAAAAAAAGAGAGAGAATAACGGAGGGTTGGTGGAGGGCTATGGGATGGGTTTTGAGAGTTCAATGGTCGCCGCCGAGGTTTCGTTCTCACCCAACATTACAAATCTCGTGGCAGAGATAAGAGAAACCCGTCGCCGCATTCGCGTTCAATGCTTCACCCTGTCTTGGTGTGTATCCCTCGTACGGTGCCGGGCATGTATCGTGAGATACCGCGACCCCAGCCTGGTCGCTGATATCGTTTGATGCCCCCGAGTCTGATCCAATGTTTCCCACAAAGGTCGTGCCGTACATGTCCAGGCTGTAAGCGTAGTACACGTAGATCGCGCCCCCGTCCGAAGCTCTGCAGCGAGCGAAAACGCAGAGCTCGAGTGTTACGGCAGCCATGCTTATGAACATGGCACCCCCTTGAGGAGCGTCTCCATTGGTGAAGGTTATCGACCTAAACTTTATCGGTCGGCCCATAGTGGCATGAATCCAAATAATCCTCATATATAAGTTGGCCGACCCGTCCAACCCCACCCCTGAGAGCACGCAGGAAGCCCTGTCATCGCTGCACTTAATCTCTGATACTGACTCCCCAAGGATCAACATGCTGTTGCCGCTTGAGGTCCAAGAGTCAGGGTGCATCTCAGACGTTGGGTAGTCGCAGCTGTACCCGTTATTAAGAGTACCAAAAGCGTCATAATCATATTCACAGTTGTAAGATAGTGGGCTAAGTACAGCCAAGACGTAATCGCCCATGTTGTAGGTGGGGGAGTACTTGGAGGTTAAGGCCCAGAGGTCGTACGTCGTGGAGGCTTGTTGGGACGTTTGGGAACGCACGGATGAGGGGGAGAGAAGGAGGAGGAGGTGGAAGAGGAGGACTGCTAGCAACATTGTGTTTTTAATTGAGGGGAGGAGGGGTTGGTTGGGAAAGTACGAGAGGGGAGAGGGGGGGAGGAAGGGGGGGGAACGGGAGGGGGGGGGCTGTTTTTGATGGCGTGGGGAGGGGAGAGGGGAGAAGGTGAGAGGAGAAGGGGGGGGTCCGGGAGGGGGGGGGGGGAGAGACTTCTTGGGGAAGATTTTGGATGGTATG
>BRYA01000003.1:0-11270 GCA_030267965.1 Triparma columacea | reverse complement strand
AAGGTCATTCTTAAAACAATAGTCTCACAATGTCCTCCCCCCCCCCCCTTCCCCCCCCCTTCCTCCCCCCTCCTCATTCCCCTCCTACCAAAACAACCTCCTCAGCTTCAACGACGAAGAAATGTGCTTTCATATACTTATACCCCGCAACTGGTATAAGGTACAGTAAACCGTAAACACACCACCACCCCGCCATTATACTAATAACCTTACCCTCCCACCTTCCGGTTATACCACCTAACCGTAAGCCAGACATGGCGAGTGTAGTAAACCTGAACGTGTTAAAAAGCACGCTCGCGATCCACTTAACCGGTAGGCTAACGTTCCTCCTATCCATGCTTCTACCGACCCATATTTCACATGCTACTAGATACAGCGATCTAGCGGATATTGGACGGAGTGGGGGGGAGATGAGGAGGAGGGTTATAGGTAGGATTGTCGAGGTTAACGACGCGATACCTTTCATTATTACGTGTGGTTTACCGTTTGTTATACTCGGGGTTAACGGGTTACGGATTAGGGATGGTATGTATGTGGAGGGTAGGGGGAATGTGGGGATAGGGTAGAGACGACGGAGGAGAGAGAGGTAGAGAAGGAGGAGGAGAGTGAAGGTTATCTCGGGGAGGTATATGGGGGGAGGGAGAGGGAGGTAGGAGGGAAGGAGGTGGAGGAAGGTTAGGGAGAGGAAGGGCACTGAAGAGGGAGTGGAACGGGGGGGTAGGGGGAGGGGGGGGGTTGAGAAATGGGGAGGGGGTTGGAATGTAGAGTTATTGTGTGTGGAAGGGCATTGTGTGTGTAAGAGCATTGTTGGCACAGAAACGTTGTTTAGCCACGTCCATTGTTTAGCGCACGCATATCGTTTGCGCACGCACACATTGTTTCGCACACGCACACTGTCCTTCCTACCCCATTGTCCTCCTTCCACCTCCTTCCACATACTCCTACTACTCACTCTTATCATCGTTCATAATATCTATAGCCGTCCCCTGTTTATAAATGGTTGGTCCTGGTATTTGTGGTACAGGTCCAGGGAAGGATTCTCTTATTGAAGGTGGTATACTGTTTGTTTCTGGGTATATTGAGGGATTTATACCGTATGATGGTGTAGCTTTCATGCGTGTATAAGACGTTCTGAATATTGTGCGTTTCTGAGTGAAGTTAACTACTGTGTGATGAAATTGAGAGGCGATGTCGGAGATGCCTTGCTGTATTTTGCGTTCCCTTGCATTGCTTAGACAGCCATTTGTGCTGTGTGTGGATATTATGGTGTTAAAAGCGGATGTATTAGTACAAAGAACAAGCAGTAATGCGCAGAGGAGGAAAGCACTGCCCATATTCATTTATTGGGACAAGGATGGGAGGAGGATGTGGGGTCCAGAGTGAGCTTTTTGATTGACTCATTTAAACGTGAAGATGCAAACGCGTCGTTTTATTTTTTTCATCATCGGTAGAATTACGACGCCGCTTTCGTGGTGTACTTTTGTAGTAAATTAGTGAGGTCGTAAAGGATCTAAAATGGACGTAGAAGCAGTCATGGTCTCCTCAAAACTCCCCCCTTCCCTCAAATCTTTGTTTTTCGCCTCATTTTATTGCCTCCAAATCTCTTTCTGAGCATCATTTTACCTCAATTTACTACAATACGTATAATATAGAGTATATTAGTGCACATTTACACATTAATCATCAATTAACGTATAAAACTAGCATAATAAGAGGGAAATTAGAGTTGCCGCCGACAGACCCACTCTAAAAAGGGCCAAAAAAAGACCAAAAACACGACAAATAACACCTACGAATACATACTAATCACTGCATCTAATCGAAATACCTTCACACGATCCAATAATCAATATGGACGCTAGTATGGACATTAGTATGGACACCAGTATGAACACCAGCATGGACACTGATATACCCACCAATATGGACACCAATACACCCACAAATATAACCACAGCATCGCAAAAACCATCCAACAAACGTTCCACCCCATCACCAACAACCTCCCTCTCAAAGTCCTCCCGCTCCACCCTCTCCTCAACCAAGTCTCGTCATCCAGCCCCAGGTTCAGGTGGTTTTTCCTCTCTCTTTGACACCATGGCAATGTCCACCTCCCTAACCTCACCTTCAAATTCCAGCTCCCCTCCCCCCCCCCCAATGCTCCCTATAAACGTCCAACTCCAATCCCACTTCACGTCAACCTCCTCATCCCCAAACCCCCCCCCCGCACCTTCATCATCAAGATTACCATGGTGGAGTAAAGAAGTCCAACGTCATCGTCAGCGTCTCGCCGACGCGCGCGTAAACCTCGATCGTATAAATGGTGTATACCGGGGAGGATCATGGGGTAGCAACAACGGGGGTATGGGGGGTAGAGGAGGAGGAGGGGGAGGGGAAAGAAGACAACTTACGTTACCGTGGCTGGTAGGGGGGAATAGAGAGAGAAGTGATGGGGGGGGGGAAAGGAGAGAGGAAAGAAGGTAAGGGAGTAGGGGAGAGGGGGGAGAGGAAATGAGGGGGGGAAGAGGAGGAGGAGGTAGATTTATATACTACGATTACAAACAGACGATGACGATAGACGACTATGAGAATATCCTAACCCCTCCCCCCCCCCCTTCCCCCCACCCCTAAGATTCCTGGATACAAACCGTTCCCCCCCCACGATATTCTGCGAGTACCCCGGCCGTCAATGTAACAACTGCCAGGCCGACCTATCCTCCTCAACACCCTCAGCTATAACATGCGGGTACTGCGAAAGGGTTACATGCTGCCATGCGGTTTGTAAAGGGTGTGAGAAAAGCTTCTGCGGGTTCTGTAGAAACGAAGATACATGTTACGAATGCGAGGGAGGGAGGTGATTCATGGATACCAACCGTTCCCCCACAACGGTAATTCTGCGAGTACCCCGGCCGTCAATGTAACAACTGCCAGGCAGACCTATCCTCCTCAACACCCTCAGCTATAACATGCGGGTATTGCGAAAGGATCACATGCTGCCACGCGGTTTGTAAAGGGTGTGAGAAAAGCTTTTGCGGGTTCTGTAGAAACGAAGATACATGTTATGAATGCGAGGGGGGGAGGTGATTCATGGATACCAACCGTTCCCCCACAACGGTAATTCTGCGAGTACCCAGGGAGGAGATGTAACAATTGCCAGGCCGACCTATCCTCCTCAACACCCTCAGCTATAACATGCGGGTATTGCGAAAGGATCACATGCTGCCATGCGGTTTGTAAAGGGTGTGAGAAAAGCTTCTGCGGGTTCTGTAGAAACGAAGATAAATGTTACGAATGCGAGGGAGGGAGGTGATTCCTGGATACCAACCGTTCCCCCACAACGGTAATTCTGCGAGTACCCAGGGAGGAGATGTAACAATTGTCAGGCAGACGACATCCGACGAAACACACCCTCAGCTATAACATGCGGGTATTGCGAAAGGGTTACATGCTGCCATGCGGTTTGTAAAGGGTGTGAGAAAAGCTTTTGCGGGTTCTGTAGAAACGAAGATACATGTTACGAATGCGAGGGGGGGAGGTGATTCATGGATACCAACCGTTCCCCCACAACGGTAATTCTGCGAGTACCCAGGGAGGAGATGTAACAATTGCCAGGCGGATTTATCCGACGAACACACCCTCAGCTATAACATGCGGGTATTGCGAAAGGATCACATGCTGCCATGCGGTTTGTAAAGGGTGTGAGAAAAGCTTCTGCGGGTTCTGTAGAAACGAAGATACATGTTACGAATGCGAGGGAGGGAGGTGATTCCTGGATACAAACCGTTCCACCACAACGATAATTCTGCGAGTACCCCGGTCGTCAATGTAACAATTGCCAGGCGGATTTATCCTCCTCAACACCCTCAGCTATAACATGCGGGTATTGCGAAAGGGTTACATGCTGCCATGCGGTTTGTAAAGGGTGTGAGAAAAGCTTTTGCGGGTTCTGTAGGAACGAAGATAAATGTTACGAATGCGAGGGTGGGAGGTGATTCCTGGATACCTAACCGTTCCCCCCACAACGGTAATTCTGCGAGTACCCCGGCCGTCAATGTAACAATTGACAGGCGGACTTATCCGACGAACACACCCTCAGCTATAACATGCGGGTATTGCGAAAGGGTTACATGCTGCCATGCGGTTTGTGTTGGGTGTGAGAAAAGCTTTTGCGGGTTCTGTAGAAACGAAGATAAATGTTACGAATGCGAGGGAGGGAGGTGAAGGGATTATTAAAAACAAACACCCAACCAGACAACACGACCTGGTATGTAATGTCGCCGCTGTATTTTGAAACCAAAATCCGGATATTTTGTTTTGCTCCTTACTGGCCGGGGGGGGGGGAACGGATTCGTCACCGATCATGTGCAGCCTCGTGGGAGAGGTTTCGAATGCACGGCATTGGGACGAAGTGTAAAGAGTTGGAGTTTGTCGCATTGAGAGAAAGGCTGTTTTAAGTCAACACGCACAATCGTAGTGAGAACTTACAAACCGAGTAAAGCTGGTCACCTCAGATATTTGTTGTGCTTGATTGAGCAGGCTAAAATATATCCAAACCTTATTTTTGTTCGGTAACTTTAACTGCAGTTTTATACAGCAACGTGTCCAAGTATTCATTGTTTCTCCACTATAAATACTCTTTCATCGTTCGAGAGGTAGTCATAACTTCAGAGTAAGCTCTCCTATTCTCGAAGCCTTCGGGAGGCCTTGGAAAACTTGTGGAGGGGAGGGAAAGTGAGGGGACGAGACAAAGGTAAGGAGAGAGAGAAGGCGACGGGTGTGTACAAGGCGGGGGCAGAAGAAGGATCGGTGGGGAGAGATGGGAGAGAGAGACAGGAGGCACAGCGGAACAGCATGCCAACTTCCTGTTTCTTGGGTTTGGGTTTGGGACCGATTTGGGGGATTTGGACATCATCAACTAAGCATTTTTTAAAATGTGGAGGGCTTGTGGCGACGCTTTGACGCGAATTATTTTCGATCTATCTAACTCACCCCCTTTTGCGGTCGTTCAATTATTTTCGCGCTCCCGCAGGCTTCTGTTGGACTGTGAGATGAATAACCATGAAGCTCTGCTCTCTGAGAGGGAGGAAGAGATCGTGCAGCTAAAGGCTATAACAACAAAACTCTTTGCCGACCTTACTGCTGCCGCATCTTCCGCCAGCGAAGTTGCCGCCGCCGTCAAGGACGCAGCAGGCGAGGGCGCAACTGCAGCTGGCATTGTCACGGTTGTAAATGACCTTGCTGCCACCCTTAGGGCCGCTGCAGATCGCGCTGCAGCTCAAGAGCGTGCCGCCGACCGCGTTGAGACCATCGAGGTAGCACAACGCTGCGCCGTTGTCCCCAAGGCCAACGCAGACAACGCAGCAGCCCCTGATGCTGCCATGGAGAATACTGCCGCCCCTGAGGCCGTCAATGACTCTGCTGCAGCCCTTGATAGGGCCGCTGTAGATCGCGCCGCAGCTCACGAGCGTTCCGACGAGCGAGCCGCCGACCGCGCTGAGACCATCGAGGTAGCGCAATGCCGCGCCGATGTCCCCATGGCCACTGAAGACTATGTCGACGCCCCTGAGGTTGCCGCAGAGAATACTGCCGCCCCTGAGGCCGTCGATGACTCTGCTGCAGCGCTTGATAGGGCCGCTGTAGATCGCGCCGCAGCTCACGAGCGTGCCGCACACCGCGTTGAGACCATCGAGGTAGCACAACGCCGCGCCGTTGTCCCCAAGGCCACCGAAGACTATGTCGACGCCACTGAGGTTGCCGCAGAGAATACTGCCGCCCCTGAGGCCGTCGATGACTCTGCTGAGGTTGCCGCAGAGAATACTGCCGCCCCTGAGGCTGTCGATGACTCTGCTGCAGCCTTTGATGGTGGCATGGACGATAATACCACTCACCCTGCCCTAGATAAGATAAAAGACAAGCAATATCAAGCCCACAAGGAGATGGTGGGCGTGCTTGTCGAGCGCGGTGCCGTTGAAGGCATCATCGAACAATCGTGGGATACTAAGAGAGCGAATGTCGGCGTAGTCGTTCATGTCGAGCAGCAGCTTGTCCTCGATTATATTCTTACCGACTGTAATTCGGGAGTTTTCCGACGCGCTACTATCCATAGGGAGAAGGGGGATAGGATTGTGCTTTGGCAGCAACTAAAAGGAACGGTCGTCGAGTACCTCCTTAGAATCAGAGCTGTTCGTAATGAAGGCTCAAGCCAGTGCGTCGAGATAATGTCGGAGGACGAGAGCGGCTTGCCAAAGGAGGCGAAGAAAAAGCTCGTCAAGATTGCACGTTCGAAAAATGCACAGCGAGCGAGGGTTGATGGTGAGATCAGGCTAGCGGCCTACGAACACGGGCAAACCGCCCTTACCCTCGTCGGAACAATGGAAGCAAAGGAGATGAAGAGTGAGGGAAGGGGGGACGTCAATACCATTTACGCGTCAATCAAGGGCCTGGTGGAGGAGATCGAGAAGAACTTTCACAATCCTGAGGTTATTGATGAGAGGAGGAAGAAGCACTTCGTGGAGGAGGTTATTCCAAGTCCGCCTCCGCTGACAGTTGAGGAGGAGAACATGCTAGATGGAGTTGGAGGGTTGGAGAATGAGCTGTATGAGAAGGGAAAGAGAGTCAAGGGGTCATTGAAGGAGGGAGTGGACAAGTTTTTGTGGAGAAAGGGGGACAATGTGTGGGCAGCCTTTGGGGTCACTGTGGACAAGTCAGCAAAGGGTATGTTGGCTGAATTGTTTGTTTTGGGGACATATGAAAGGTCCAAGAAACACCAGCTTGTAAATGGCTCTTTGACAAGGGTCATCAGGCATGATCTTGATGGCAGCCGCAGTCTTCACTACCAGGCAGGAAAACACTTGCAGAGGCCACTTAAAGATCGGCTCTTTGAAACATGGAATGTTTGGAGTGATGTCAAGTTGGGCAAGGGTGGAGCGAACTACATATTGGGCATTGTGCCCATTCAACTTTATAATGGGGCTAGTTTTGAGGATATCAGCAAGGAGGGATTTGTTGTTGCAGAGTCAACTGGCGTGTACTTTATTGCTGAGATTGCCCCAAATGTCTGTAGAGTCACACGCATTCAGACTGTCGATCTTCGATTAAAAAATCTTCAAAAGACACTTATGGACAAAACTGTTGACTACCTTGCAAAGAGTCAGCTTGTTGAGGCCAACAGATTGCAGGAAAAATTCAGGAGGAATGGGAAGATGGTTGATGCTGAGGTCAGGGGGGTTCTGGTGGAGAGGATGAGGGAGGGTGTTGAGTTGGAGGAAGACCAGAAGAAGGTGTTTGGGGAGTTGGAGGAGCTCTTTGGTGGGGAGGATGAAAAAGGGTGGGGGCCTCTTGAGTCACCTTATTGGGGAGTGAAGATGGAGATCAAGTACAAGCAACAGGAGAAAGGAAAAAAGACACTCACTTTTGGTAGAGCTGAGTGCACAACCGACTGTTCAGCCGAGGAAGCAGCTGCTTGGTTCTTTGAGTACTGCAGCAGAGAAAGAATGGCATTGAGCCGAGAGGAGGGGAACCTTGCAAGGCTGGAGATAAGGAAATGGGGAGAGGAAAGGACCAACGAGAAGCATTTTGCTATAATCAAGAAACTCCCATACCCTTTTCACAAACGAGAGTTTGTGATGAGATATGTATTGCAAAAGGGACGCCAAGATGACACCATGTTTGTGGCCTTTGTCCCAGCTAAAGAGCAGGTTGACTATGGGAGAAATCTAGGAAAGCTTGTGCGGGCAACAACAAGTGGATTTCTAACTGCGAAGAACATTAAGGACCATAATGGTGTTCTCCAGTGTAAACTTACATTGACGCAATACATGGACACAGGGGGGCATATTCCAGTCAAAATTGTTGACAGATCTACTCCACGAGTACTAAGTACAATAGCAACATTAAGGGACTCCTTCAAGCAGGATGAAGAGGTTGATAAAGCTGCACTGGCCTCTCTTGTCAACATCATCAAGAATGAACACCAAGATTATACAGATGAGGAAGAGGATGCAATCAGGAAGGGGAAGGATTTATACATGAAGTGCAAGGGAAGTGCAAATTTGTACAGCCTTTTGAGCCCAGATAAGAGAGTAGAGATGAAAGGGGTGCACATAGATGGAGAAAGCATTGCAACATGTAAAGCTGTAACGGTAGTTGATGCAAGTGCTGAGGAGTGCGCTGCGTCAGAATTCTATGGGACGCACAGCAGACACATGGCCAAGACAGCTTCTGCACGGGGAGTGTACACCCAAGTGAAGCATGTCAACAAACACAAGATGTTGTGGTTTACTAGAAGAAGTTTGGGAGTTCCAGGTCTCAGTAAGAGGGACTTCAAGACTGAAGTTATTTACAAAGAAGAGGGCGGTAAAATACTCTTAGACTTTTCAAGCACACAGGATATACTTGAAGGTTTTCCAGAGGAAAATGGGGCTGTCGAGGGCTCTATTCACACGACTTGGTACTTCGAGCCGCTGCATCCAATCAATGGCTACATCCCACAGACAAGGGTCACCATGATCTCAAAAGTTGATGTTTGTGGTTTTGTCCCCAACGCAATAATGAATAAATTGGGACCTAAATTTCTTTCTGCTGTCTCAGTTTTACGCAAGAGATTTGACAAAAGCAAAGAGATTGATGCTACTAACAGGACGCACCAAATCAATACAATGAAGGACCTTACGGCTATTGGCAAAAATACAGAATTTAACACCAAATTCCTAGAGCTAGAAGGCAAACAAAAGGTTGAAGGTGTATTCCCTCTTTCAGATACCTGGATTAAGGTGGAAGATAAGGGAAAGGGATGGGGAAAGACAACAGTGACAGTTAGAGCCGGTTTGGAGGAAGCTGCTGCCTACTTCTGGGACTTTGGAAGCAGAGTCCATCAAGAAACAACAGGAGATGTTGAGAGGGTTGTTGAGGAGAAGAAGGGGAAATGGGAAATGGTTGTGAGGAGAAGGCAGAAGTTGCAATCAAAACATGGTGACAAGAACAGAGATAGGGAGTTCTGGAATGTGATGAAGCTGCACAAGGTGGATGAAGATACTATTGTGATTACAATGGAGCCAATAATGGCAAATATGGAGAGAAGTGATGCTGTGAGGTACACTCAGAGAAATAATGCACAAAGGGCCTCTGAAGAAGTTGCAATAAAATTCACAAAAAGGGGAGAGAAGGAAACCAAGGTAGAATTTGTCACTAAGGTAGAGCTTGGGGAAAGCTTGAGTGTGGAGGCAACAATATCAACTCTGGAGAGGCACCTAGACGAGGCTGCTGAAGCACAACGCTACTTTATTGACCTTATCCCTTTAAAGGAGATGTCTAAGCAAGCTGGCGAGGCCTTGGGTGCTGATTTGGTTTGGGATGGAGGACAACTTGGAGGAGCACACTCAAGGAAGGATAGAGAGAGACATGTTGAGGAGGTGTGTAAAGAGAGTGCTTCACTGAGGGAGGTTGTGAAGAAGTACCCTTGGTTTGTCACTTTGCTGAAGAGGGCAAGGCTTTGTGAGTACAACTTCAACAGTTCAGTGTCTACCAAGCTTGAGTGTGTGGAGGCGAAGGAGGCAAGGGTGATTGGGAACAACTTGATGCCCTGTTTGAAGAGCAGGAAGGTGATTAAGGCAGGGGTAGATATGTGGAGATTGCAGAACAGGGCTGTTGGGGAGCTGTTTGAGGAGTTTCCATGGATGGAGGGCATGTTTGTGGAGATTGGGAAGGGTGTAGTGAAGGCGGCACCTTGGGGGCTGTTTTTCAGAGTTACTGTTGGTGCTGTTACATCCATGTTTGATTTGCTTACTGATGTGTATGTGACATATATGTTTTGGAGTGATAAGAAGTATGGGTACTTTAAGGCATCTTTGGCAAGTTTGGTAGTGTCCATTGGGATTCAAATGTTTTTTGTTTGGGCACAAAACAGGAAGTTGGGGATGTTGAGGGTGATAAGGGAATGGTTTCCAATTTTAATTGGCTTTAAACCTGCTGTAGATGCTTACAGGGTAGCAAATGGAGGAAAGCAAGAAACTGGGCATGCTGTTGATCCGATGTACGAGATGACTGTCATGAAAGGGATTGAGATGTTTGCTGAAGCCATACCTGGTGTAATCATTCAACTTATGGCTATTGCAACAAATGATGGAGGTGTTTCAGATGCAGCTTGGGTCTCACTTTCAGTTTCAGCATTGACAACAGGCTATGCATCTGCAACTATCAGTTATGACTATGACACAGACCCAGTGAAAAGAGAGCAAGTGCCTGACTTCTATGGGTATGTGCCTGCAAATCCCACCAAAAGATCTATCACATTTGTGTCAATGATGCTCTTTAGTGCAAGTATGCTTGTGATCAGGTGCATGACAATAGTTGTGTTAGGACTACTTGGTGGTAGATGGGTCTCTCTCTATGTTGGGGCCGATCTTGGTCTGTATTTGTTGGTAAAGGTCCTAAGAGGAGACTTTTGGTATTGGATTCCTGTTGGTGGCAATGTAGAAATATTGAGTAGTATTATAGCTAGAGTGTTGGTGAAAGTGGTGGCAGACTTTACATCGATTGTGCAGTTTAGGCATCCTAATGAGGTTGGAGGTATGTTTTGGATGTTTGGATTTGTATTGACAATGGGAAGTCTCCCAGTAGCTTTAGTCCTGGCCGGAAGGGGAGATATTGCAGATGAGGGTCTTAAACTGGCATGGAAAGTAGTTGGAATATTTATACCATGTATAGTTGTGTTGTTTGCTGTATTTTCCTTCAACATAGAAAAAAAGTATTGGGGCACCTTCTACAGCTTACAAAGGGGTAAGGACTTGACAGTAAAGAACTTTCGAGAGGGCGCTGATGATGTAAAAGCAGTCTTTACATTCCAAAGGTCAAAGCATCATTGGAAGGCAATTGAAGAGGATGTGAGAGCTTGGGTAGAGGCCAATTGGGTGAGATGGGAGGAGGACAAGCCAAAATGGTTTGATGATGCTATGAGAGCTAGAGTGCCTGTTGAATACATTCCAGGAGCAGGAGATGCTAGAAGGAGAGAGAGTGTGAGGAGAGCAAGTGTTGACGCTGAATCTGAGGGTGGTCTAGCAGGTGCTTTGGGAGCAAGTATTAGGAGAGCAAGTGTTGGAGGCGCTGATGATGGGGATATTAAAGAGGTTGGAGGTGAGAAATATAAAGTAAACAGTATTGTGCCTAAGTAAAATCCAAGATTTTTTCTCTATCAGTGACAATGTCCCTGATAGGATCAAATTTTTTGGCCCTATCAGGGACAGTCCCTGATATAGTCAAATTTCACATTTGCT